>JAUMHM010088738.1:0-47032 GCA_032362435.1 Melikaiella ostensackeni
AATTGAACATCACTGTCAAGGCAAATTCAGACAGTTTTAGTGAAAAAAGAATTCGTTTCTGTGAATAAATGGCCGAATAGTGTGGTTGCTTAGAGAATTTATTTATAATATTAACAAATTTCTCGATAGGAAAAAATTTCAATATTGAAGATCACTGGTAAGCCAATTTGAAGTGAGCTTTGTAATAAAATTATTTCAGTAAATAAATGGCCGAATTGTGCGTTTGCTTCTAAAAATTTGTTTGGAATATAAAAAAAAATATTGTCAGAAAAGAATGTCCAGATTGAATACCGTAAACTGGGGCTAACCGGGACACGCTAGGGAAGCCGGGCCGCTCATAATTTTATATTTCAAATTTGATTTCTCTTTTTCTGAATGGAAATCTGAAAGATTTTCCATTGTTTTCTATAAAATAAATGTCAAATTTCCTATCAGAGATTGCTTGGTTCCGTTTCTGTAGGAAGTTTTGATAAAAATAATATTTATATAATTTTGGTTAAGTCGATTAAAGACGCTTGAGAAACTTTACTGTCAATTTTTTTGGATATTTGTGTCACCTATTATATAGTATGTCTTTAAAAAATTATCTCAAATCTTAACCAAAATGAGATGTTTGGTATTTGCTGTAGAACGATTTTTTATAAAAAGTTCCGAATTCATGGGCGAAAGTCAGCTATGGTCAGAAATTATATGCTAAATGTGGGATCGCACAGTGGAGTAAAAAAAAACGTCATCGGACAAATTGATTTTCACAAGAAAATTATTATCCGAATTGAACTTTTTCTAAAAAATAAAACCTAATGAATTTCCGCATCGAACTGTCATGAAGGTTTTTTGAAAAGAATTTTTTTTTCATTTGATAACAAAAATGAAAAACAAAATTGACTTTTCAAGTGTACCGATTTTTAACAAATACTTAGATTCATTCAAAAATACCTAGAAAACATGAAGCAACTATCAAAAAAAAAGTCCAATAGCAACGCAAATGTTTGAGAATTTATTGAATTTTTCATCAACAAACAAGTCAATAAAAATGGCTTCGTGAATTATTAAATTAAATAATTAAAAGAATAATAAATAATAAATTAAGAAATGGAAAAAATAATATATATGAAATATATAATATAATATATATTATATAAATAGTAAATAATAAATAAAACATAAATAAAATTTGAAATAATAATAATCAACAATTAAATGGTTTCGTGAATAAAAATTATTTCATTTTTTGGCAGCGATGCGTCATATTTGGTCATCCAATAAAAATTGATAATTGTTTAAACAATCCTAATTAAAAAATGCGATAATTGGCTATTCCTTCCGACACAATCAACTGTAGATAACTAGCTTCAAAATTTTCAAGGACATTTTAATGAAAATAAGTAATTTTTATTGTAAATGACAATTGTTTATATAAACTTTTATCATGTTTTGTGTTCATAAATAAAATACCACTCTTTCCATGGTCTTGACAGCCAGTTATTTAGCAATGACTTCTTGTAATGAATTGCTTACATCTGATAATTGTTTAAGCAAAGTCAACTAATAAATGAATTATTTGACTATTTTTCAGCATTTAAAATTTGTTTTTTTTTTTAAGCGTAATCAACTGTTCATAACAAATTCTCAAACATTTTAAGATACATCGATAACGACCCTCTATTTTTTTGTTATTAACTTTTTTTAACAGATCATCAATTGTAATCAACTGATAACAAGGAATTATTGCTGAGTTATTTTAAGAATATTGGACAAAAAAAGCAATTTTTAGTTTGCGAATACATTATCCGAGAAAAATTTATTTATAACATCGTTAATAATAATAAAAATAGTGGATCGTTATCGAATTATCTAAAAAAAGTTTTGAAATTTGTTATTAACAGCTGATTACGCTAAATGAACAAAGTTTAAATGCTGAAAAATAGACAAATAATGCATTTGTTAATTAAGTTTGTTCAAACAATTATCAAATGTTAGCAATTCGTAGCAAGAAGTCATTGCTAAATAAGTGGCTGTTAAGTCCGTGAAGAAAGTAGAAATTTATTTATAAATACATAACATGGCAAAAAATTGTTCAAACAATTGTTATTTACAATAAAAGTTATTTATCCTCATCTAAATGTCTTTAAAATTCAGAAGTTAGTTATTTACAGTTGACGGCGTTGAAAGAACCAAGTGTTTACGTCCAAAAATAGCCAAATAGTGCATTTGTTAATCAATATTGTTTAAACAATAATATATTATCATCGGATGACCAAATATGATACTTAGGGTTTCATATCCAGGTGATATATGATCGATTTTGTAGAAAAACTTTATATATTCCATCATAAATACCAGATATAAATAATCACTTATTTGTTTATAACAAATTCAATAAATTTTTTAACATTTGCTTTGCAATCGGTTATCTTTTTTGGACAGTTGCTTCATGTTTTCTAGGTATTTTTGAATGAATCCAAGTATTTAGTAAGAGCCGGTACAATTCAAAAGTCAAACTTCTTTTTCATATTTCTTATTTAATAAAAAAAAAATTCTCAAAAATCCGCCATAACAGTTGGATGCGAAATTTCCTTACGTTTTAGGGTCCACGGACTTTTTTTTCGTCCACTGTGGATCGTCCCGTTCCTTTAAATAATCCGGTTTCCTATTTTAGAATAATACAAAATAAAATATAAAAAAATCTTCATAAGAAAGTGAATTTCACATTGATCTTAGAGATTTTTGATTTTACTAAGAAGCTGGAAAAGAGGGTAGACTTGAAGTCTAATTTTTATTTGTGAACTTTTTGGGTGTTTGTTTTTCAGAACATAAAAAATTTTCATAGCAAAGTAGATTTCATTTGAATCTTTAAGAAATCCGTTGAGAATTTTAAGAATGCCATTCTCAAAGTCCACCAGGCAGAATTTCCTGAATTATTCTCTTATTTTGTGTTCTTATACTTAAAAAGTTATGACGTGAAGCAATAAAATAGATTATGCACTTACTGAAACTGAGTATTTTTTTTTCGTTTTTACTTATCATATTATTTTAATTCACTTTCAAATCACAACAGAAATTTATAATTTATGCTATTTTGCCATTGAGTATTACAGAATAGCGGTTTTGCCTTTTTATTGAAAGTGTAAGCCTTTGACCTACCCTGAGGAATGAAGACGGACACACTTTGGATTGCAATAACTAGTTACTTATAGCTAAATTAAATGTTTTAACTTCACGATATGCGAAAAAAGGGCCAGCAATTATATATTCAAATTATTGATATCTAATTACACTGTTTACACTAAAAATGTACCAGGAGAAAGAAGGGCTTTTTAGACTAATTGTAGGTCGCCCTAAAAGAAAATGACATTCATTTATTTTTCCAAAAAAAGCGTTTCCGAGATATTTTCAAAAAACATATTTTTTTTGCTCCGCTTTCAGTTACTGGCATAAATCTTGATAACGGTTGGTCCAATTACAATAAACTGTGTTTAAGATCTTTATATAAAATGATTTTTGATCTTTGTATGGTATGATCTTCCACTTTCCGACTATATACTGCCTGTATCAATCGGATTAAAATTTGTTGGGTTACAGGCAATGAAAATAAAAAAAGTGGATTTCCCGACCTTATTTGAAAATCACTCACTTTCAGTTGTTCCATTTTTTCTAATTTCATCGCCTATAACTCAATAAATTTTAATCCGATTGACAGAAACAGTATATCGCCGGAAAGAAGAAGAACATACCTTTCGAATAATATACATTTCATGTTAGTTGGATCAACCGTTCTTTAGATTTTTTCCAGCAATTCAGAAAAGAGCCACAAAACACGTTTTTTGCAAATATTTCGAAAACACTTCTTTGAAAATATAAATGAGTGTCATTTTCTTTTCCAGCGACCCAAAATTAGTCTAGAAAACACTTTTTATTTTAGGCACACGCGATGAACCAAAAATTTGTAAACTACTGTTATAACTCCTTCGTGTCATTTATTGCGTCAATTTGAAGTAGTTTTAGCGAAGAAAAAGTTTGTTTTGTGAATAAATGAGCGAATAAGGCGTTTGCTCATAGAATTTGTTTATAATATTAACAAATATGTTGGTAGGACAAGAGAAGGGTGTTAAGAAAGTGTCGACTTCTGCCCCCCAAGCGGGAAATAAAAAAGGCATGATTTCGAATAAATTTCGATCCGCTAAATCCTAAAATAACGATAATTACAATCTGATAACCAAGGAAAACGTAAACGTAAAGGAGAACGTTTTTCAAAGTGAAGGTGTAAACTCATAATTTCTGTAGACAGTAAGTTTTTCGCACTTTCCAAGTGTTCCTCCGCAATTATCTTTGAAAAATGGACAGAAAATCTATGCTGTCCAGTATTTTTTGACCTGCTAAATTGAATAGTAACAGTTTTAGTTGTAATAATTTTCGTCTATATGAAAAAAATGAGCATAAATTCAGAGTCGGCTTTTCAAATCGAATTTCAAAGTTTCAACTTCGTATAATCTTTTCCACTTATTGCCAGACATAAGGAGATAACATATTCTTACAGTTTTTGATTATCCGTCCAGTATTTTTTGACCTGTTGAATTGAACGGTAATAGTTTTAGTTACAATAATTATTGAATAAATGAGAAAAAATGCGCACAAATCCCAAGTCGGCTTTCCAAATCGAATTTGAAAGTTTCAACTCCTTATAATCGTTTCCACTTATTGTCAGACATAAGAGATAACATATTCTTATAGGATAACATATGTAGTTATCAGATATAAAATGTTTAAAGAGACTTTTTGGGAAGCCTATTTCTGGAAGGTTGAGCTGCTTTTTTCCATTTTAGTAAAAATTCTTCAAATCCTTATAATTTTCAGATAAGCAAATAAACAAATACTACATTCAAAAATATGATTCTCCAGGAAACTCCTTCTAAGAAAGCGTAACAGTACTTTTAATGATGACGATGATAATGAACTTGAGGTCTCTTCCGAAAATAATTCAAGAGAACCATAAAATTTTATTTTACTAAATATACGGTTTTAGAATCCCAATAGCAGATCAACTTTCCAGAAATACGAGTAGGCTTCCCAAACAGTCTCTTTAAACATTTTATATCATATTTATTTATTTTTCTGGGCTAAAACTGTTACCATTCAATTTAGAAGGTCTAAAAATACTGGATAGCATAGATGTTCAGTCCATTTTCGAAAGATAATTGCGAAAAAACACTTGGAAAGGGCGAAAAACTCATTGTCTACAGAATTATGAGTTTACACCTTCACCTTCAAATCCTACGTTTTCTCTGGGCATCAGATTCTAATAATCGTTATTTTTGGATTCAGAAGATTAAAATCTATTCGAAATCATGCCTTCTTCACTTCCCGCTCGGGGGGCAAAAATCGGCACTTTTTTAACACGCTCTTTTCTAATTTAGCATTATTTGTAAGCCAATTTCAAGTAGTTTCATTGAAAACAAACTATGAATGCATGGTCCAATGGTGCAGTTGTTTATAGAATTTGTTTATAATATCAACAAATGGTATCGAGAAATAAGCTTATCTCATTCATCACTTTGAAGACAATTTCAAACCATTTTGATGCAAACATGATAATTTTTTTACTATTAGATACCTAAGATATGCATTTCTTTATACAGTTAATAAATATCATCAAGTGATAACATTTCTTCACTTTCCATTACCAATCATGCAATACAAAGTACATTTGTAAAAAAAAGTTTTGATTTGAAAAACCATCAAGTTACAGAATGGTTTAAAAAATAAATAACAATGCCATACCGAGTTTTTCTATTAGGATTTATAGAAGAAAGTTTATAAAAAATAAAGTTTGGATTGATTCCATCAAAAAAACCTGTTTTATCTATTGGCAAACTTCCGGGTTCATTTATAACGTTGGTGTCAAAAAGCATTAGATTGATGAATTCCCATTTACCTTTTTTTCGGATTAAATCAATAATAAGTAAAAACACGAACCATTCTTATCTTTACATAATATCAAAGCCGGTTAAACCACATGAATCCGACTCATCGCAAGACAAGAATTTACATCACACTTTATTGGACCCGAACCACGTGTCTTTTGAGAACATTCAACCCGTTTTCTCCGAAAATCTCAAAAAAGGTAAAAACCCGACCAAAGTTCAGATAAACAATTCATGTGTATCTAATCAAAAATTCGATCCTAGATCTTTGCTTAATAAGAATGAATAACAATCCTGTGAATAATTTACCAATTCCAATCGATACTTTGTTCCTAAAATGTAAAATAGTGGAAAGTCCCGATATGAAGAGCTAAAAAATTAATACCAGTTTTTTTCCAACAATTCTCTAATGCTTCCGTCATTAATACTCTGAACGATTAATCGTTAACGATAAAATATAAATATTCATATCAAAGCGGACACAAAAAGAAGACGTTAAGAAGAAGGCACCTTTGAGAAAGTGAATTGTGTGATGTAGTAAAAAATTGCTTTTATGATCTCATTCGTTTTATACGTTTTATGGTCGGGAAAACAGGCTGAATGGCGTCATTAAAAAGTGCATAGGTCATTTGCTGAAAGAGGGGAAATCTTTTCAAATAATTTTCAAGTAAAACAACAAATAAACAATAAAAGTGCTCACCCGTGTAATTTACATTGATCGTTGTTCATTTTTAATTGCATGAGAAAAAAATGTTCAATTAACATTTTTCTTTCAGTTTTCTTAAGAATTTATATATTTTTTGTATTAATGTATTTTGCATATCGTCAGTCGGTAAATACTTTTACAAAACACATGAGCTATCGACAAATTCAGGAATTCATTAATCATTTTCTCGTGAAAAAAATTATTCGAAAAACGCCAAAAGAGATATAAATCCTAGAATATTGTTTGATAAACTGTTCACCACATTTTTAAAAAGAGATAACCTGAGTGTTTTCGGTTAATCTTAAAAATAAAAGCAATGCAACGCATTTTCTTCTTTTTCAAATTACTTTAGAGAGCGTCCATTAATTAAGTAAAGCTTTTTTAGAGGAAGGGGGGAATTAATTTTTTAATTATTGTACGCATTATATCATTATTTGTTTCATTGATTTTTTCTTATGTAATATTTTATATTTCATAAGCCCAATAAACATAGACTCGAGGAGTTAATCATTCTTGAAATCTGGTGTACACCTTACAAAAAATCTCGCAGAATCCTTGGAAATCTTTGCAAGAGTGAATTCTTTTGAGAATTCTTTTGATCCCTAAACATTTTTTAAATGATCTGAAAATTCCTTGAAATCCTTAGAATTCCATGGATATCATACATAATCTCTTTATAAAACGATTGAGCTCCCTGAAAACCTCTTGGAATCCCTTTAAAAGTGGAAATCCCTTAAAATTCTTTGAGATTCCATTAAATCTTTTTCAATCTCATGAAATCCTCTAAAAGTCCTTGGACATACTAAGAAATCGTTTGGAATCTTTCAAAATTCTTTGAAAACATCAAAACCGCTTTAAATCTCTTAAAATCCATCAAAATCCTTCGAAAATTTTGAAATTTCTTCAAATCCCTTTGAATGATCTGAATCTAATTAAAAGCCACTGGCATCCTTCGAAATTCTGAAAAATGCTTCGGTACCTATTGAAGTTCCTCAAAGTCTTTTGAAATTCTGTGCCTTCCTTTGGAATATTTCGAAATATCTTTCCTTATATCCTAATATCTTATCTTAATATCCTTTGTAATCCGCTCGCGGAAATCGTTCTTAATCCCTTAAAATCCCTCAAAATCTCTCTAAATCCGTCGAAATCCTTCGGCATCTCTTGAAATCCCGTAAAATATCTTGATGTCTGATTAAAGTCCTTAAAACCCCACGAAATCTTGTAAAATCAAGAAAAATTGAGATTCACTCTGAAATTGTAGGTACTAGGTAATATCTTCAGATTTTTTTCCTCTTGAATCACTTAAAATCTATGAAACCACACGTAATCCCTTGGAATTGTTTGAAATACTCTAAAACTTCCATAATCCCTTGAAGTCTCATAAAATCCCTGAAAAGCTTGGAAATCTCGTTGAATTCCGTAAAAATTTTGTAATTCTTTGAAATAATATTGTTGATATATGGTATTTATGGAGTAAAAATATGAAATCTGACGTAAGAAGGGGACACCAAATCTTATGTATCCTTACAAAAGAGGGAGGATCTAAGATTTCAAAAGTGATCCTTACATAATTAATGGACGTTCCCTCATCTAAAATTGATTATTTTTAACTCTGATCTTTCCTCCCTCTTCAACGTTTTATTATGAAATTACAATTTGAATAAACTAACAATAGACACACTGATAATTTAAAATTTATATAAGAAATAAAAAGGGTAAAATGTTCTATCATTTTATTGCTAGACTTGGATATACATTGATGATTATGAAAGTCAAATATAAACTTCAAGTGCGCAAAAAAAAGCCACAGGAAAAGAGGTCAGTAGTTGTATCGGCCGTGTGCCATATGAATAATTTTTTTATAATTTCTTTGTCTATGATTTATAGACATCATTTCTAAAAGTAATTTTGTTTTCACTCAAGATTGTTTGATTTAAATTATGCGTGAAATATTGTTTAAGAATTTTCATTAAGGAAAATTCTTAGATTCTAAACATGTTATTATGCAATCAAATTATGATGATCAGAGATTGAAGCATTTTTTTATGAATTGTCTGATTTGTCAATTATATTAAAAGAATCTCAATTATTACATAACATTCTATCCATTCTTCAAGAAGAAATTTTCCCTGGGCTCTAATTATTTTTATGCAGGAGATTTTTTTATTCTTTTATCATTCATCTTAATTTCTTTCCTCCAAGAAGTTTATAAGAAAGAAATAACGAAAGAAGAGAAATAATTGCAAAATAGATTATGCATTGACATGAAAAAATAGAAAAATATAAAGTAAAATTGGAAATTGAATACTTGGAAAAAAAATTGTGACCTGAAAAATAAAAGTTACAAAGTAAAAATTGCGAATTTAAACCGAAAGAGTTGAAATTTAAATTCGAAATGACTAATATATTGTAATTAGATTACACAATGTCGAAGCTGCTGAAGAAAATTTAAACGTAGAAGCAATAATTTACTTGCATTGCCGTAACTGACTGCGTACTTGAGGATTTATTGGAAAATAAATCTACTGAGGCCTCAATCTCGTCATTCTTTGTTTTCCGTCATGAGGGGAAAATTTCAAACGAGTTCAATGTATCAGAATTGAATGCAATGTATAATAATTTTGAAACGGCTCAAGAAACTAAAGCATTTTCCTCATGAAAATGAATGGCATAATTTTACTCGAAAAAAGTTTTATTCATACAAAAAAATAGTTCACACAAAACCATTTGTGTGAAATTTTTTGCAACTCATTTTTACACAATGCAAATTTTCATTGTGCCTTTATTTGTTATCATGATTTAAAAATGTTGCAACTTGAAACTACATCGAATTAGGCGAATTTTTGAGGATCGGCGTTAAACAGTACACTAATAACATTAACACTAATTTTTGGGAAAAATAATTTTCTCGTTTGAAGACTTTTTGTGCAATTTTCAGTTATACAAGATGACTTCGTTAGATTTTATGTTTTTTAAAAAATTGTTTCAAATTCAATAGACAGATACCTAAAGCCATAGACTTTGCTTCCGTTCCGTTAAGGTTCAGTTCTTGGTCGACTCAACAAATTGTAAACCAATTCACAAAGATTTCAAATGATTTAACTAATGCAGATAATACAAGGTGTTTACTAACAGGAAAAAACGGAGTATAACCTGGAATTAAAATAAAATCGGGAAAAACCGGGAATCACATTCAAAGTGTTCGAAAATGTGATATTTTTATTATTCATAATGAAAAGACTAATAAATTAAAGAATTGTAATAAATATGATAAAAAAAAGTATTCAGAATTATAATTATTCAAAATGTTATAACAATCGAGAAAAATGTTTAAGCTCTGAACAAATGGTATTCTCTAAGAAATATAATAATTAATAAAATAATTCTTATGAAATTCTACTTTGTTGCGGAGACCTTTTTAATTTGAATCCTTTCATAATTTTTAAATGTTTTAAAAATATCAATTTTTTAAAATGAACTTCATGTTGCGTTTTCTAAACTGGGGCATTTAGATTAGTTAAATCTTTTGAAATCTTTGTGGAAAGACTTACAATTTGTTGAGTCGACTAAGAATTGAACCTTAACGGAACGGAAACAAAATTTATGGCTTTATGTCTCTGTTTGTTCAATTTGAAACAATTTTCTAAAAAGCATAAACTCTTACAAAGGCATCTTTTGGAATCTTTGAAATCTTTCAAAATCTTTGTGAAATGATTCACAATCTTTAGAAATCTTTTGGAATCTTTATGAATTGATTTAAAATCTTTTAAAGTTTTTTAAATCTTTAGCAATCTTTATGAAATAATGTACAATCGTTTAAAATCCTTCAAAATCTCTTGAAATCTTTGTGAAATGTTTTAAAACCTTTTGAAATCTTTGTGAAGTGATTTACAATCTCTTGAAATCTTTTGAAATCTTCGCGGAATCTTGGAAATCTTTGAAATGTTTCAAAATCTCTGCGACACCGTGGAAATCTTTTGAAATGGTTTAGGATCTGTTGAAACCTTTGAAATCTTTTGAATCTTATGAAATCTTTGTGAAATGGTTTAAAATCTTTTGAAATCTTCTGAAATGGTTTAGTTTCTTTTGAAACCTTTCAAGTCTTTGAAATCTTTTGAAATCTTTGTAAAATGATTTAAAATCCTTGAAAATCTTTTGGAATCTTTATGGAATGATTTAATACCTTTTAAAGTTTTTGAAATCTTTATAAGTCTTTGTGAAATAATTTAAAATCGTTCAAAATCTTTTAAAATCTTTTGAAATGTTTTGAAATCTTTGTGAAATAATTTACAACTATTTAAAATCTGTTCAAAATTTTTAAGATCTTTGTGGAATTGTTTGGAATCTTTTGAAATCACTGTGAAGTTAGTTACAATTATTTGAAAGTTTTTAAAATCTTTGTGAATTTCTTTTAAATGTTAAGAATCTTTCTGAAATGTTTAAAATCTTTCTGAAATCTTCGAAATCTTTTAAAAATTTTGCGCAACCTTAGAAATCTTTTGAAATATTTTGAAATCTTTGGAATCTTTCGAAATATTTGTGAAATCCTTGTGGAATTATTTACGAATGTTTGAAAGCTTTTGAAATCTTTTGAAATCTTTGCGAATTTCTTTAAGATGCTTAAAATCTTTCTGAAATCTTCGAAATCTTTTAAAATCTTTGTGAAATTATTTACGATGATTTGAAAGCATTTGAAATCTTTTGAAATCTTGTAAAATCTTGGCAAGTGCTTCAAAATCATTTCAAATCTTTGTGAAATGGTTGAAAATCTTTTGAAATCTTTGAAATCTTCGCGAAATGATTTACAATCTTGAAAATCTTTATAAAATTATTTCAAATTTTCTAAAATAGTTAAAATTATCAGAAATCCTCGTGAAATAATTTACAATCATTTAAATTCATTTGAAATCTTTTGAAATCTTTTAAATCTTTTGAAATCTTCTGAAATGGTTTAGAATCATTTGAAACCTTTGAGGTCTTCGAATCCATTGAAATCTTTTGAAATCTTTTCAAAATGATTTAAAATCCTTGAAAATCTTTTGGAAACTTCATGGAATGATTCAATGCCTTTTAAAGTCTTTGAAATCTTTAGAAGTCTTTGTGAAATAATTTTAAATCGTTCAAAATCTTTTGAAATCTTTTGAAATGTTTTGAAATCTTTGTGAAATAATTTATAATCTTTTGAATACTTTTGAAATTTTTGTGAATTCCTTTAAAATGTTTACAATCTTTCTAAAATCTTTGAAATCTTTTGAAATCTTCGCGGAATCTTGAAGATCTTTGAAATTTTTGAAATTTTCTAATCTTTAGAAATCTTTGTGAAATAATTTACAACTACTTAAAATCTGTTCAAACCTTTTGAAATCTTTGTGGAATTGTTTGGAATCTTTTGAAATCACTGTGAAGTTAGTTACAATTATTTGAAAGTTTTTAAAATCTGTGTGAATTTCTTTAAAATGTTAAAAATCTTTTTGAAATGTTTAAAATCTTTCTGAAATCTTTAAAATCTTTAAAAAAATTTGCGAAACCTTGGAAATCTTTTGAAATATTTTGAAATCTTTGGAATCTTTCGAAATGTTTGTGAAATGATTTACAATCTTTGGGAATCTTTTGGAATCTTTATAAAATGATATAAAATCTTGTAAAGTCGTTAAAATCTTCAGAGATCCTTGTGAAATAATTTACAATCATTTAAATTCATTCGAAATCTTTTGAAATCTTTGCGAATTTCTTTGAGATGCAAAAATCTTTCTGAAATCTTTTAAAATCATTGTGAAATTATTTACGATTATTTGAAAGCATTTGAAATCTTTTGAAATCTTTTAAAATCTTGGCAAAAGCTTCGAAATCTTTTCAAATCTTTGTGAAATGGTTGAAAATCTTTTGAAATCTTCAAAATCTTTGCGAAATGATTTACAATCTTTGAAAATCTTTTGGAATCTTTATAAAATCATTTTAAATCTTCTAAAGTCGTTAAAATTATCAGAAATCCTCGTGAAATAATTTACAATAATTTAAATTCATTTGAAAGCTTTTGAAATCTTTTAAAATCTTTGTGGAATGATTTGAAATCTTTTGAAATCTTCGTAAATTTCTTTGAAATGCTTAAAATCTTTCTAAAATCTTCGAAATCTTTTGAAATCTTTGTGGAATGATTTAAAATCTTTTGAAATCTTTGTGAATTTCTTTGAATTGCTTAAAGTCTTTATGAAATCTTTTGAAATCTTCAAAATCTTTGAAATCTTTTGAAATCTTTGTGAAATGATTTACCATCTTTGGAAACTATTGAAAGCTTTATGAGAGGATTTAAAATCTTTTAAATCTTCATAAAATAATTTACAATCGCTTAAAATCTTTTGAAATACTCTAAAATCTTTGTGAAACGATTTAAAATCTTTTAAATTTTTTGTGAAATTATTAACAATCATTTGGAAGCCTTCAAAATCTTCCTGAAATCTTTGAAATATTTTGAAATCTTTGCGAAATCTTGCAAATCTAAAATCTTTCGAAGTCTCTTTAAATCTTTGTGAAATCATTATGAAACCTTTTGAAATGTTTGAAATGTTTGAAATGTTCTAAAGTCTTTGAAACCTTTTGGAGTATTTGAAATCTTTGAAATCTTCTGCATTGTATCGACAAATTATTCACGAATCTATGACATCTTAGAAATCCTTTGAAATCATTTAAAATCTTTATGAAATCTTTGTGGAATGATTTAAAGTCTTTTGAAATTTTAATGAATTCTCTGAAATATTTGAAATTTTTCGAAACCTTTTGAAATCTTTGCGGAATCTTGGAAATCTTTCTAACATATTTGAAATCTTTGCGAAATCTTGAAAATCTGAAATTCTTCGAAGTCTTTTGAAATTTTTGTGGAATCATTGAGAAACCTTTTGAAATGTCTGAAATTTTTGGAATCGTCTGAAATCGTTGAAACCTTTTGGAATCTTTGAAATCTTTGAAATCTTCTGCATTGTATCTACGAATTATTTGCCAATCTTTGGATCTTGGAAATCCTTTGAAATATTTTTAAATCTTTATGAAATCTTAATGAAATGATTTAAAATTTTTTGAAATCTTTTTGAATATCTGTGAATTTCTCTGAAATGCTAATATCAAAGAAATTCAGAAATATATCTAAGAATTAATTACTAATGAGAATACCAAAATAACTAACCAAACATATGTTTATAAAGAAATAACATCTTTCATGTTAACCAAATCTGCACAAATAATTAAGACATCGAAATTATATTATATTTGTTTGTAAGTTTTAGACACCATAAATAAAAAAATATTAATTTGTTTAAATATAATAAGATATCACAATGCATAAAAATCAAGCATATCAAATTTTATGTTACATGCGTTTTATTCGTGCTTCTAGTAAGAAGAGATTTGATATTTACAATTTTAAGGGCGAAAATTAGTGTGGAATTTGTTGCATCTCATTTTGTACAATGATCATTTTCTTTCTGCCTTCATTCTTACATCATTTCTGACATTGAATTCCAAAGTTTTTGTGTTTTTATACTATTCGGTTCAGTTGAGACAAAAAAATTGGGTGTCCAAAGTTTGGACCAATGTCCGAATTTAGGTGATTCTACCGTACTTTTGAGGATCGGCGTTTTACAGTACCTTTTAGAAAAAGTTTCAATGAACCCAGGATTAAATCCATAGGTTTTTAATCGATAAAATGAAAGTACCATATAAAGGATTTCAAGTTGAAAACCATTTTGCCTTTTTTTGTATGGGATAAAGCATAAAAAGGAGAACAAGGGAGAAGTAAAGGCAAAAATGCGATTTGCATGCAAAGTTGGTGATCATAAAAGATCGTAGTTACACTTCTGGCCATGATCCTGCATATAACGATCTTTACATTGCGGAAAAAGTGGGATGAATGTATAAATGTTGGAGATTCTAGTGACCGATATATAGAATCATCAAAGTCTAGATGACTTGCTTACGATTCCCGTGTAATGCTTGATATGAATGAAAGGCGAAGGTCCTATCATAAAATGTGACTTTGCAAAATCAGTATTCTGTCTCGAAGGAAATTCCTGTTGTTAATTGAAAAAAAATGCAATTTATATTTAGATAACGCATCATTAGTTTAGAGAGAATAATAAAAGACATTTCCTTATTTTTCATTAGTCTGCAGAATCACACGTGTCATTGCTTTTTAATCGAATGCTGGAAACAAAAGGAACACTATTGCTCTTATAACGTTTATGTCGTTTATTTTTCACCAATATATGGGTGAGATAAACAGATAGGTATGTTATAGCAGAAGTGTACATTTTTTAAAGTAATTTCCTCAATCAGATTCTCAAGAAATAAATTTCTGAAGAACCATCAAAGACTAATGACCTACAAATTAGATACAAATGAGAAAAAAAATTATGAAAAAAATTTCTTTTCATCTTTAATTATCCGATTTTGAAATCTAACGATAGTAATACCCATATAAACCATAGTCAGGTATTATAATCAGGTGGTTCTAAGAATTAATAGAATACTGGGATTCCCAGGTGGGAATTTTATGCTGGATTGACGCTTGGGCATTTGAAGGTTGTCTGAATTTAATGTTGTATTTTTTTTATAGAATCTAATGTAGAGGATCGAATAAATTCTCAAAATTTAAATTATTTATTTGAATCGAGGGGTCTAATACTCAGATTTTTTGTGCACACTAGATTGCAAGATTGCAAGATTGCATGGGATTGCAAAAGATTGCATATATGTGACTGAAAAATATTGCATGACATTGCAAAACATTCCATGGATTATAGAAAATTCATGATAGGAAATCTTTATATCGGAAACGATTACAGGAAAATCAATTGGAACAAATAATACAAAAATATGGAAGAAATTAATGTAAAAAGGTAAGAGGAACTAAGAAGGAACGATTTATTTTAGACCACTCAAAATCTCATATAGAAATACTATACATAGAAATAGCGATTTTGAATAAATAAACTTTAAATAGCAAAAATCTTCAAACTCCCTTGATATTTTTAAAATCGCTTTAAAATCCCTGAAATCTTTCAAAGCCTCTTGTACTCCTTGGAAATCTTTGAGATCTTTGAAATACATAGAAATCTGTAGAAATCATTTAAAATCTCTTAAAAACAAAATAAATTCAATTTATTTCCTGAAGTTCTCTGGAAATCCGTTCAAACTTGTAAAATACACTAAAATCTTTGAAAGACTTGGAAGTCTAATAAAATTCCTTGAATCTTGGGTAATTAATTCTATTAAACTCCTTGAAATCTTTGGAAACCCTACGAAATTCTTTGACATCCCTTGAAATCCTTTGAAATAAAATTTAATTTATTTCCTAAAGTTCTCTAGAAGTTTGCTGAAGTCCTTTAAAATCCCTTGAAATCCTTTAATATAATATTTGATTAATTCCTTCAAGTTCTCTAGAAGTTCGTTGAAGTCCTTCAAAATCCCTTGAAATCTTTTGAAAACACTTGTAGGTCCTACAAATCCCTTAAATCTTGTGAAATCAACTCTATTAAATTCCTTGGAATCTTTGGGAATTCTACAACATTCTTTGACATTTCCTGAAATTCATCCCTTGAAATCCTACGAAATAAAATTTAATTCATTTCCTAAAGTTCTCTAGAAGTTTGCTGAAGTCCCTTAAAATCCCTTGAAATCATTCAATTGACTTGGAGGTCCTATTTGAGATTCATTGAAATTCATCTCTTGAAATCCTTTAATATAATATTTGATTTATTCCCTAAAGTTCTCTAGAAATTCAATGAAGTCCCTCAAAATGCCTTGAAATCTTTTGAAAACACTTGTAAGTCCTACAAATCCCTTAAATCTTGTGAAATCAACTCTATTAAATTCCTTGGAATCTTTGGGAATTCTACAACATTCCTTGACATTCCCTGAAATTCATTCCTGGAAATCCTTCGAAATAAAATTTAATTTATTTCCTAAAGTTCTCTAGAAGTTTGATGAAGTCCTTTGAAATCCCTTGAAATCATTCGAATGACTTGGAGGTCCTATTTGAGATTTATTGAAATTCATCCCTTGAAATCCTTTAATATAATATTTGATTCATTCCCTAAAGTTCTCTAGAAGTTCCTTGAAGTCCCTCCAAATCCCTTGAAATCTTTTGAAAACACTTGTAGGTCCTACAAATCTCTTAAGTCTTGTGAAATCAGTTCTATTAAATTGCTTGGAATCTTTGGGAATCCTACAACATTCTTTGACATTCCCTGAAATTCATCCCTTGAAATCCTTCGAAATAAAATTTAATTTATTTCCTAAAGTTCTCTAGAAGTTTGATGAAGTCCCTTAAAATCCCTTGAAATCATTCGAATGACTTGGAGGTCCTATTTGAGATTCATTGAAATTCACCCCTTGAAATCCTTTAATATAATATTTTATTTATTCCCTAAAGTTCTCTAGAAGTTCCTTGAAGTCCCTCAAAATGCCTTGAAATCTTTTGAAAACACTTTAAGTCCTACAAATCCCTTAAATCTTGTGAAATCAATTCTATTAAATTCCTTGGAATCTTTGGGAATCCTACAACATTCTTTGACATTCCCTGAAATTCATCCCTTGGAATCCTTTGAAATAAAATTTGATTTATTTCCTCAAATTCTCTAGAAGTTTGCTAATGTCCCTTGAAATCCCTTGAAATCATTCGAATGACTTGGAGGTCCTATTTGAGATTCATTGAAATTCATCCCTTGAAATCCTTTAATATAATATTTGATTTATGTCCTAAAGTTCTCTAGAAGTTCAATAAAGTCCCTCAAAATGCCTTGAAATCTTTGAAAGCACTTGTAATTCCTACAAATCCCTCAGATCTTGTGAAATCAATTCTATTAAATTCCTTGGAATCTTTGGGAATCCTACAACATTCTTTGACATTCCTCGAAACTCATCCCTTGAAATCCTTTGAAATAAAACATAATTTATTCTCTAAAGTTGTTTAGAGGTTTTTTGGAGTCCCTTAAAATCCCTTGAAATTTTTTGAAAGACTTGGAGGTTCTATAAAATTCCTTAAATGTCGTAAAATTAATTCTATTAAATTCGCTGAAATCTTAAGAAATCCTATACAATTCTTTGACTATCCTTGAATTTCATCCCTTGAAATCATTCGAATGACTTGGAGGTCTTATAATATCCCTCATATATTGTGAAATTATGTCTATTAGATTCCCTGAAATCTTTGGAAATCCCACGCAATTCTCTGAGATTCATTGGAATTCATCCCTTGAAATCCTTTAATATAATATTTGATTTATTCCCTGAAGTTTTCTAGAAGTTCGTTGAAATCCCTTAAAGTCCTTTGAAATCTTTCGAAAAACTTGAAGGTCCTATAAAATTCCTTAAATCTTAAAAAATCAATTCCATCAAATTCCTTCAAATCTTCAATAATCCTACGAAATTCTTTAACATCTCTTGGAATTCATCCCTAGAAAACCTTTGAAATAAAATTTAATTTATTGCCTAAAGCTCTCCAGAAGTTCGTCGAAATTCCTTAAAATGTTTTGAAATCTTTTGAAATTGTAAAAATCCATTACAATTAGTATAAATCATTTGAAATACCATGAAATACCTTAAAATCTCTTGAAATTTCTTAAATTCCTTGAAATTCATTAGAGTCTTTAAAATAACCTAAAATCGTTAAAATACTTTATTTTTTCAATTCTTTCATATCTCTTGAAACTGTTGAATTCTCTTGAAGTAAAATTAAAAGTCCCTTAAGATCTACGGAAATTTATTGAAACCCTTTAAGATCCCTAGAATATAAATTAAATTAAACATGTTCATTAAATTCTCTAAAAAAACCGTTTAAATGTCTAGAAAACTGTGGAATTCAATTTAAGCTATTTCAAAGGACCTCCAAGTCTTTCAAAAGATTTCAAAGGATTTTAAGAGACTACAACGTACTTCCAGAGAACTTTAAGAGATAAATTAAATTTTGTATTTGAGAATTTCAAGGAATGAATTTCAAGGGTAGACAAAGAATTTTTTGAAATTTCCAGATTTCAAGAAAACTATTAGAATTAAATTTACGAGACTTAAGGGAATTTATAAGACTTCCAAGTCTTGCAAAAGATTTAAAAGGATTTTGAAGGATTTCAACGAACCTCTAGAGAACTTGAGGGAATAAATCAAATTTTATACTAAAGGATATCAAGGGATGAACTTCAAGGGTAGTCAAAGAATTTTAGAGGGTTTCCAAAGATTTCAATGAATTTGATAGAATTAATTTTACAAGATTCAAAGGATTTTAGAGGACCTCCATGTCTTTCAAAAAATGCCAAGGGATTTCAAGGGACTCCAACGAATCTCTAGAGAATTTGAGGAAATAAATTAAAATTCATACCAAAGGATTTCAAGGGATAAATTTTTATGAAGCTCAAAGAATTTTGTAGGATTTCCAAAGATTTCAATGAATGTGATAAGATTTAATTTTACAAGAATGAAAGGATTTTATAGGACCTCCAAGGCTCTCAAAAGATTTCAAGGGTTGAATTTTTAAGGGTAGTCAAAGGATTTTATAGGATTTCTCAAGATTTCAATAGATTTACTAGAATTAATTTTACAAGATTTAAGGAATTTTCTAAAACCTCCAAGTCTTTTAAAAAATTTCAAGGGATTTTGAGAGACTTCAAAGAACTTATAAAGAGTATTAAGGAAGTATTTAAATTTTATATCAAGGGATTTCAAGAGATGAATTTCAATGAAGCTCAAAGAATTTTGCAGGATTTTCGAAGATTTCAAGGAATTCAATAGAATTAATTTCACAAGATTTGACAGTTTCGTAGGACCAAAAAGTTTTTCAAAAGCCTTCAAGGGATTTTGAGGGACTTCCACAAACCTCTAGACAACTTTAGAGGATAAATTATATTTTATTCCGAAGGATTTCAAGGGATAAATTTCAAGGGATGTCAAAGAATTTTGTAGGAATTCCAAGGATATCAAAAAAATGTAATAGAATTAATTTCACAAGATTTAAGGGATTTCATAGGACCTTCAAGTCATTCAAAAGATTTCAAGGAATTTTCATGGACTTTAATGAACTTCTAGAGAACTTTAGGGAATAAATTCAATTTTGTATCAGAGGATTTCAAGGAATGAATTTCAATGTATCTCAAGGAATTTTGGAGAATTTTTAAATATTTCAAGGAATTTAATACAATTGATTTCACAATATTAGAGGGTCTTGTAGGATTTCCAAGTCTTTCAAAAGATTTCAAGAGATTCTAAGGGACTTCAAGAAACTTCTTGACAACTTCAGAGAATAAATTAAATTTTATTCCAAACGATTTCAAAGGTTGTCAATGAATTTTTTAGGTTTTCTAAAGATTTCAAGGAGTTTAATATAATTAATTTTACGAGATTTAAGGGTTTGGTAGGACCTTCAAGTTTTTTAAAAGCCTTCAAGGGTTTCTAAGGTGCTTCAAAAAACCGCTAAACAACTTCAGAGAATAAATTATATTTTATTTCAAAGGATTTCAAAGGATGAATTCCAAAGGATGTCAAAGAATATTGTAGGATTCCCAAAGATTTCATGGAATTTAATAGAATTAATTTCACAAGATTAAAAGTGATTTTATTGGGCTTCTTAGTCTTTCAAAAGATTTAAAAGGATTTTTAGAGACTTTAAAGAATTTCTAGAGAACTTTAGGGAATAAATTTAATTTCATATCGAAGGATTTCACGGGGTTGAATTTCAAGATATCTCAAGGTATTTTGTAGAATTTTCAAAGTATTCAAGGAATTCAATAGAATTGATTTCACAAAATTTAATGTTTTTGTAGGACTTCCAAATCTTTCAAAGGATTCCAAGGGATTTCAAGGAACTTCAAGAAAATTCGAGACAACTTCAGAGAATAAATTAAATTTTATTCCAAACGATTTCAAGGGATGTCTAAGAATTTTTTAGGTTCTCCAGGGATTCAAAGAAATTTAATAGAATTACTTTCCTAAGATTTAAGAGATTTCATAGGACTTCTTAAGTCTTTCAAAAGATTTCAAAGGATTTTCAGAGACTTCAACGAACTTCTAGAGAACTTAAGGGAATAAATTAAATTTTATATCAAAGGGTTTCAAGAGATGAATTTCAAGATATCTCAAGGAATTTTGTAGAATTTTTAAAGTATCCAAGGCATTAAATAGAATTGATTCTGCAAAATTTAAGAGTTTTGTAGGACTTTCAAGTCTTTCTAAAGATTTTGAAAAAAGAGGGAGTTCAAGAAACTTCTAGACGACTTCAGAGAATAAACTAAATTTTATTCCAAACGATTTCAAGGGATGTCAAAGAATTTTGTAGGTTTTCCAAAGATTTCAAGGAATTTGATAGAATTAATTTCACAAGATTTAAGGGTTTTTGAGGACCTTCAACAAACCTCTGGACAACTTTAGAGAATAAATTCTATTCTATTCCGAAGAATTTCAAGGAATGAATTTCAAGAAAGTCAAAGAATTTTGTGGGATTCCCAAAGATTGCAAGGAATTTAATAAAATTGATTTCACAAGATTGAAAGGTTTTTTAGGATTTCCAAGTCTTTTCAAAAGATATCAAGGGATATTGAGGGACTTCAGCGAACTTCTAGAGAACTTTAGGCAATAAATTAAATTTTATATAAAAGGATTTGAAGGGATGAATTTCAATGAAGCTAAAAAAGTTTTGTAGGATTTCCGAAAATTTCAAGGAATTCAATAGAATTAATTTCACAAGATCTGAGAGTTTTGTAGGACCAATAAGTTTTTCAAACGACTTCGAAGGATTTTAAGGGACTTCAACAAACCTCTAGACAACTTTAAAGAATAAATTATATTTCATTCCGAAGGATTTCAAGCGATGAATTTCAAGGGATGTCAAAGAATTTTGTAGGATTTCCAAGGATTTAAGACAAATTTAATAGAATTAATTTCATAAGATGTAAGGGATTTTATAGGACTTTCGAGCCATTCAAAAGATTTCAAGGAATTTTCATGGACTTCAATGAACTTCTAGAGAACTTTAGGGAATAAATTTAATTTTGTATCAGAGGATTTCAAGGGATGAATTTCAAGGTATCTCAAGCAATTTTGTAGAATTTTCAAAGATTTCAAGAAATTTAATAGAATTGATTTCACAAGATTTAAGGGATTTGTAGGAATTACAAGCGTTTTTAAAGATTTCAAGGGATTTCGAGGGATGTCAAAGAATTTTGTAGGTTTTCCAGATATTTCAAGGAATTTAACAGAATTAATTTCACAAGATTTGAAGGTTTTGTAAGACCTTCAAGTTTTTTAAAAGCCTTCAAGGGTTTCTAAGAGACTTCAACAAACCTCTAAACAACTTTTGGGAATAAATTATATTTCATTTCGAAGGATTTCATGGGATGAATTCCAAGGTATCTCAAAGAATTTTGTAGGATTCCCAAAAATTGAAACGAATTTTTGAAAGAATTGATTTCACAAGATGTAAGGGTTTTGTAGGACCTCCAAGTCTTTTAAAAGATTTCAAGGGATTTTAAGAAACTTCAAGAAAATTCTAGACAACTTCAAAGAGTAAATTGAATTTTATTTCAAACGATTTCAAGGTATGTCAAAGAATTTTGTAAGTTTTTCAGATATTTCAAGGAATTTAACAGAATTAATTTCACAAGATTTGGCGGTTTTGTAAGACCTCAAAGTTTTTCAAAAGTCTCCAAGGGCTTCTAAGGAACTTCAACAAACCTCTAAACAACTTTTGGGAATAAATTATATTTTATTCCAAAGGATTTCATGGGATGAATTTCAAAGTATCTCAAAGAATTTTGTAGGATTTCCAAAGATTGCAACGAATTTGAAAGAATTGATTTCACAATATTTAAGGGTTTTGTAGGACCTCCGAGTCTTTCAAGAGATTTCAAGGGATTTTATGGGACTTGAGGAAACTTCTAGACAACTTCAGAGAGTACATTAAAGTTTATTCCAAACGATTTCAAGGGATTTCAAAGAACTTTGTAAGATTTCCAAAGATTTCAAGGAATTTAATAGGAATAATATCACAAGATTTAAGGGATTTCATAGGACCTTCAAGTGTTTCCAAGATTTTAGGAGATTTTACAAATTTCAAGGGATTTCTAGACTTTTGGGAATAAATTTAATTTATTCTATTTTCAGGAGATTTTAAATGATTTCTACAGATTACCTATTTCGAAGATTTCAAAAATTTCCAACGATTGTAAAAGGGGTAAACAGATTTCAAGTATTTCAAGCGAATCCAAAGATAACAAGGGATTTTAAAGATTTTTGCTGTTTAAAGTTTATTTCGTGCAGAATCGCTATACACTCATATCGCGTTACTGTGCCGGCCTCGGGTCTGATCCGACACTGTAACGGACGCTATTTAAATCTAGTTTCAACCGGACTTAGAGCGGCGAGTAAGCACTTTTAGGTCAACACTTATGACCACATATATAATCTCTGAACCCGGCATCACGTACAAAAGTATATGTCCACGGAGTCGTGACAAGAAAAACTTCTGATACGGCACTGACTGTCCGAGCGAAGAACATCACTTTAGGGCGTCAATGGACGCACAGGGGGGGGGGGTACAGAAGCAGTCAAGCGTTAACAACCGTGAAGCCGGCACAAGAACGAGCGGCATAGCAACGCGAGATTGTATTTGTGTATAGTATTTCCATACGAGATTATGAGTGGTCTAAAATAAATCGTTCCTTTGTAGTTTCTCTTATCTTTTTACATTAATTGCTTCTATATTTTTGCTTTATTTATTCCAATGCTGATTTTCCTATAATCGTTTCCAATATAATGATTTTCTTTTAGGAATTTCTTATAATGCATGGAATCTTTTGCAACCTCATGCAATAGTTTTCAGTCACATGTATGCAATCTTTTGCAATCCCAGGCAATCTTGCAATCTCTAGTGTGCACCAAAAATCCGAGTAATTAACCCCTCGTAAATAATTAAATAGCGAACAACAATAAATACATATTTTTTCAATACATTTTTCAATCGATTTTTAAATTCTGTTTTGTAAGCAACATTGCAGAATGAAATGCATTTTATACGAAGCTATTTCATTCATGTTCGAGCGTACTAGTCGCTTCAGCAACATGATATTGGTTTCCTGCCACGCTTTCTTCCTGAGACATTTCTCTCGTGAGGAACAAGTAACTGAAAAGTAGTAGTTCTGACGAAACACGTAATGTGCGCGTCAATGCCCGCGCGATAAAATCATTGATTCCCAGTGGAAAATTGACCATTGGGCCATTCTTAGCCCAAAATTGGGATCCAATGATACCAACATTGGCGCAAGATTGACCGCCAGTTTTGGACCAACATTGGCCGAACCTTCGGATGATGACGCCAATGCTTAGAGTTGGCAGCCATTGATGGTCCATGACTGGTAGCCAGTTTTGCCCAATGATCTCGAAAACATAGGTAACTTGGCTGCCATTGATGAAGCATTTATCGGACCAAGCATGGACCAAGCATAGGCCAAGTTTAGGAAAAGAATTTGACTATTTAAGAAAATTATTACTTATACCGTTGACATTTTTTTCGTAATCTTGGTCCTTTCTTGGTCCAATCATTGTTCCATCAATGGAGTTATCATCCCAAGCCTCGGCCAATTATGACCCAAGACTGGTGGCCAATCTTGAGACAGTTTAAAAAGCATTAGTTGTCATCATTGGGCCACTCTTGACCCAATGGTCAAAATTGGCAATTTCCAATATTTTATTGGAGATTGGAATTCCTTCAAAGACTATCTCCATTAAATTTCACTTGCAACGCAGGAACAAGATCTACACTTTTCTTAACGAGTCGCTTAAGACTCAATGTAAATTACTATTCTTCCTAGAGCTGCGGTTTTCAGGCAGAAGTGTGAAGAGAAATGATGAATTTGCATCACATAACTAAGAATTATTATTTGAATCTAAAACTTTACAAAATATTAAAAAATCTTTCAAGAATGGTAAAAAATTTTAAACTTTGTTTGAAAGTAGTTCTAGTTAGAGAAGAATTAACTTCAAGTTCGGTGCAAAAAAAATGAAACATTGCCAAAGGAAGAGTAAACGATATAATTTCCAATTTAAAAATTTGAAAATTGTGAAATTTAAATTTAAATGTTTTGAACTGCATAATTCCAAATAGAAACATAGGAAACCGGTCACTTTCATACATGAAGCATTCGAAGAATTCACAATTGTAATATTACAAACTTTCAAGTTTTATAGAACTTGTTTATAATAATAACAAATGTGTTTTCAAAAAAAAATGTTTTAATTCAACAACACTGTTAAGACAATTTCAAGTAGTTTTAATGAAAAAATAATACGTTTCTACGAAAAAATGGCCAAATACTGTGTTTTTATAGAATTTATTTGCAATACTAAAAAACATATTGTCAGCAAAAAATTGCCAGATTGAATAGCGCTGGTGGAAAAATTTGATGTACTTTTAATGAAAGAAAATTGTTTTTGTGAATAAAAGGCCGAATGAGACATTTGTTTATAGAACTTCTTTATAATATTAACAAACATGATTTCAGGAAAAAATGTCTTAATTCAACATCACTGTCAAGACAACTTCAAGTAATTTTAGTGAAAAAATAATACGTTTCTGTGAAAAAATGGCAAAATAGTGTGTTTTTTATAGAATTTATTTGCAATATTAAAAAATATATTGTCATCAAAAAATTGCCAGATTCAATATCACTGGTGGGAAAATTTGAAGTAGTTTGAGTAAAAGAAGATTGTTCTTGTGAATAAAAGGCCGAATGAGACATTTGTTTATAGAAATTGTTTATAATATTAACAAAAATGCTTTCAAGAAAAAATGTCTTAAACGAACATCACTGTTGAGGCAAATTCAAGTAGCTTTACTCAAAAAGTAATACGTTTCTGTGAGAAAAATGGTCAAATAGTGTGCTTTTTATAGAATTCATTTGCAATATTAAAAAATATATTGTCAGCATAAAATTGCCAGATTCAATATCACTGGTGGAAAAATTTGAAGAAATTTGAGTGAAAGAAAATTGTTTTTGTGAATAAAAGGTCGAATGAGACATTTGTTTCTAGAACTTCTTCATAATATTAACAAACATGATTTCAAGAAAAAATGTCTTAATCCAACATCACTGTCAAGACAACTTCAAGTAGTTTTAGTGAAAAAATAATACGTTTCTGTGAAAAATTGGCAAAATAGTGTGTTTTTTATAGAATCTATTTACAATATTAAAAAATATATCGTCAGGGACAAATTTTCAAATTCAATATCATTGGTTGGAAACTTTGAAGTAGTTTTAGTAAAAACAAATTGTTTTTGTGAATAAAAGGCCGAGTGAGACATTTGTTTATAGAACTTGTTTATAATATTAACAAAGATGCTTTCAAGAAAAAATGTCTTAAACGAACATCACTGTTAAGGCAACTTCAAGTAGTTTTACTGAAAAAGTAATACGTTTCTGTGAAAAGATGGCAAAATAGTGTGTTTTTTTATAGAATTTTACTGTTAGATCACTGTTAATATAAGTTCCTTATGAATTATTTCAAAAGATATAATAAATCAATTTCATGCACTGGGTACTCGTACGCTGTTTTCAATTGATTTAGAATTTATTTCGGTTATTTCAAGATTTAAAATAAAATGGTTAAAATGTCAATGTTTACACTTTACTTATTAACACACAAAAAAAAACACAAATTCAAAAATCGGCTGGAAGTAATCTGTTAGGAATTTAATTAAGAATATATTCAAACAACAGAATTCAACATCGGATGAAAATTGTGGCCTCTAAATTGTCTTGAACCAAATTTTGTCATTTTTCCCACTGTGCGTCTAAAATACTCACTTCAAAGCATGCGACTCAAAATTCGTCTAACCAAAAAGTTATATTTATCTGAAGAATTTGTAAAGAAAATATTTAGTTTTAGTTTTTGAAAAATGGCATATTTCCTGTGCACTGTAGACAAAAATAGTCAGAAAGTAATTAAATGAGACTTGATTTCAAGCAAATATATAAAAATGTTATACTTCTCATACGCCCGAAGTTACAGCATGTTGAAAAATAGCCACTTTCATGAAAGTTCTTTAAAAACTAATTTTGAAACCTTTGAAAATCCTACAAAATTCTTTGCAATCCCTTGAAATTTTTGTACTGAAATTCGTGTGTAAAGTTGTCCTCATAATAATAAAAGTACATAAAATAACATTTAATTCTGTGTAACTTCAATAACTCCTGAAATGTATCGATAAAAATGAGTTTTCTCTACAAAGTTGATGCCCTCGATTTTTATGGATATATTTTAGAAATTATTGAAGCCTGAATATTCAAAAAATAATTACTTTCTTACGAACTTTCATAAAATTGGATATTTTTCAACATGATATAACTTTGGACTTATAACAGATATAACATTTTCTTTTTTTTTTACGGGGAATTTAAAGTACTTCAATTTTTGGTTAGACGAATTTGAAGCACCATGCTCTGAAGTAAAGAAATATCTCAAAAACTGATAAGAACTGCAATTTTTCACACTTTTTTCCGAAATTTTAATGAGCCCCGGATGTCTAAAGATGTTTAACATTTAGATACTTTTTTTCGATGCCAAACTACAGTTAAGCAACAAAATCACCGCTTTAGAGTTATTTTTACGAAAATATACATAATAGTCTGAAAAGAAAAATGAAAAATGAAGATTATTCGACAATCCGTCTAGCGATTTTTTTCTTTTTGGTCTCAAAATAAACATGAGGCATCACTGAAATGATTTCAGAAGAAAAACGAGAGATGCAAGCCCTTTTGGGCTGAACTCAAGTCAAGCCCACCGTGAGAGGTCAGATCGGTTGAACAAATTCAATCGCTCGATGTGGAGAAAAAATTTATAAATAAATTGAACATTAAACCCATCATAATTGGATTAAAAAACTGACAAAGCTACAAAAAAGTTTTGCTACGTTGTATTTAATGAATGCACTTCGAACAGAGTGATGTTTATAAACACCGTTTTTTTAAGCCTTATGTAGTTTTTTAGGAATAAGACTGATACAAATGTAATTTTCCTAATGACTTCCTAGAAGTCGTTGACTATTCCATAGTAAGGCAATTGAGATGGGGAAAAACTCAGAAAATGTGTGACATTAGGGGGGAGGGGATAAAAAATGTGGGAAAAATGCGTGACGTCATTTATGGATGATGCCTAATGTAGAAAAACATGCTACCCGTGCGTCAATATTATTTGTCAATAAGCGTGATTAATTTTTCATAATTTATTTTTACGGCTAAAAAGTCGTTATAGAAACCAGCTGGAAATGCACGATATGTAATTTTTGCGCAAACCCATTTCCTATTGTATTTGCAAAAATAAAGACAGAGAAAATTATTCTGGGGGTGAAGAAAAACAATGTTTGATTACGAATCTATTAAAATCACTCGAAGAGGCATGACGCCTACTTTAACTGATTTTTTATTTAATAATTTAATGCTATAATACACTATTTATAACGAGAACATTTTTATTTTTGTATTTGTATATGAATGGTTTATTATTAAGTAACAATTTCTGTAGACTATCAGGGTGTCTACTCAAATCATGAGAAAAAATTCCCTGACATTTTTAGGTTTTATACAAGTATTTCTAGATCTTTACAGGCATAATTTATTTCAATGAGGAGCCATTCAGTATTTTTCGAAGAAATCGACCCTACACCCTTTCCAATTCAAAGCATTAGATAATTTCAATGTTTCGTAAAAAATTCGTATTTTTTCGCTTACAATTTCAACGCTTTGGTAGAAAATTTACGTATTTGATTGAAAATGTACCTTTTTGTTGAAAATTCATATTTTCAGGTTCAAAGTTCAACTGTTTTTGAAAATATTCGCATTTTTGGTTTGAAAATTTATCACTTTGGTACAAAATTTAACTATTTAGTTGAAAAATTACGTATTTGGTTGAAAATATACTTTTTTGTTGAAAATTCATATTTTCAGGTTCAAAGTTCAACTGTTTAGTAGAACATTCATATTCTTGGTTTGAAAATGTATCAGTTTGGTACAAAATTCAATTATTTAATTGAAAATTTACGTATTTGGTTGAAAATTGCCTTTTTTATTGAAAATTCGTAATTTTGGCTTGAAATTTCAACAGTTTGGTTGAAAATTCAACTATTTAGTTAAAAATTGATATTTTCAGGTTCAAAAGTCATCTGTTTCGTATGAAATTCGTATTTTTGGCCTGAAATTTCAACATTTTTGCAGAAAAGTCATCTATTTGGTTGAAAATGTACTTTTTATCAAAAATTTATATTTCCAGGATCAAAATTCAACGGTTTTATAGAACATTCACTTTTATGGTTTGAAAGTTTTGAATGTTTGGTAGAAAATTCAACTCTTTAGTTGAAAATTAAACTCTTTGATGAAAATTCGAAAATCGAACTTTTTCTACTTGAAGGAATCTTTTTTGATTGAAATATCAAATATTATATTTTTTGTTGACAATTCAACTTTCTTGGCTGAAAATTCAACTACTTGGTTAAAAATTGACTTTTTTGTTGAAAATTCATATTTTTATGCTCAAAATTCAGCTATTTGGTCGAGAATGTACTTTTTTATTAAAAATTCATATTTTCAGGATGAAAAATCATATATTCAGTATCAAAATTCAACTGTTTTGTAGAATATTCGCTTTTTTGGTTTGATAATTTTAATGGTTTGGTAAGAAATTCAACTGTTTCTTCGAAAATTTACGAATTTGATTGAAAATTAAACTTTTTGTTAAAAATTTATATTTTTGTGTTGAAATTTCAACTCATTTGTTAAAAATTCGGCTTTTTGGTATAAAAATTTTATCTTTGGTTGAAATATCAAATATTACATTTTTCGTTGACAATCCACCTTTTTTGGTTAAAGATTCAACTACTCAGTTGAAAATTAACTTTTTTTTTGAAGATCCATATTTTCGGGTACAAAATTCTACCGTTTTGTAGAAAATTTCTCTTCTTGACTTGAAAATTCAACAAATTTTTTTGCAACATTTTTTCTTTCTTGACTGAAAAGTCTTTTTTATCCAAATTTTAACTTTTCTTGAAAATTCTTCTTGTTGGTTTAAAAATTCGTCACTTTTGGTAAAAATTTCATCTTTTTTGGTTAAGAATGCAACTTTCTGGTAGAATATGTAGAATAAATAATAACAGAATATGTAGATTATGTTTTGGTTGAGGATTCAACTATTTTGGCTTGAAAATTCATCAATTTGGTTGAAAATGCACTATTTCGTTGAAAACTCGTCTTTTTGGTTGAAAAATAAACTATTACATTTTTCATTGAAACTTCATATTTTTTAATTAGAAATGCAACTGTTTGGTTGAAAATAATACAAAGAACCGACTTAAATATAAATCCAGTACCGTAAGACGGGGCTAAGTGGGTCATGTTTTTAGCTTTTTCTCAATAAATTACGCGAAGGAATTGTAATTAAATAATAATGTTTCAAGTATATTACTTCTGATCATTTTTTTGCAATATAGTAAAGTTAAAATATTTAATTTAGTCATGAATAACATAGATTATAAGTTTTTATTGTCATATTAAATTACATGAAACTAATATGATTAGTAAAAACTGAAAATCACGTATAAATTTTCAGTAAAAACATTACCTAATTTGTTGCTTCACCTCTAACCTTATAAGAACACAAAATAAACAAATAATTTAAGAAATTCTGCCTGTTTGGAATTACATTCGGTATATAATTTCTGTCCAAATCCGATTTTCCCCTACGAATTCGGAACTTCTTATAAAAATCGTTCCACAGCAAAAACCAAACATCTTATTCTGGTTGAAGTTTGAGATGAATTCTTTAAGACGATATACTACATGATAGATGACATGAATGTTCAAAAGAAGCTGCAAGTAAAGTTTTTCAAGCGTTTTTTAGTCGACTTAATCAAAATACAGAAAACGAACACCTCATATAAATATTATTTTTATCTGAACTTCCTAACGAAACAGAACTGAAATACTTTGGTAAGACGATATTCTATATGATAGATGACATAAATGTCAACAAAAATTGCAAATAAAGTTTTCCAATCGTTTCTTAATCGACTTAACCAAAATACAGAAAATGAACACCTTATATAAATATTATTTTTATCTAAACCTTCTAATGAAACTGAATTTGTAATAATTTTGTTATGACGATATTCTATAAGATAGATGACAAACATGTTCAAAAAAAATTTCCACTAAAGTTTTCCAAGTGTTTTTTAATCGACTTAACCAAAATATAGAAAATGAACACCTTATAAAAATATTATTTTTATCTGAACTTCCTAACGAAAATGAACTGAAATAATTTTGTTCAGATAATGCACTATATGATAGATGACATAAATGTCCAAAAAAATTGCAAGTAAAGTTTTCCAAGCGTGTTTTAATTGACTTAACGAAAATACAGAAAATGAATACCTTATGTAAATATTATTTTTATCTGAACTATTATTATTAAATTAATAATTACGAGATAAAATATTGTTTGAAAAGTGATGTAAAATCCTATTTCAAATAAAATATTGATAGAAAGCAAATAATACATCTGTCACACGTTTTGATGGAGTATGAATGTTCTTTTTTTCTTTGCCATTAAACTTCGCCGGATGCGAGTAATAGTTGAAAATCATGGTAAAGCAAGAACGACATTCAAAGGGGCAATATTGATCTCGACCATGCATGACTGATCTTAGATTCGGTGGTCAATACGCACATAATAATTACGTGGGTTCGAGTAATTTAGATAGCGGAGTGCAATCAAGCGAAATTTCACATTTACAGGTTTAATGTCCAGCTAGGCCAAGAGACAGGATCGGCGAAGATTGCAAAATTTACGCGAGTTATTACGAAAACGAGTCCGTAGAAATGTGAAAGAACATTGCCGATATTCGTCCGCAATACTTTTAATGTCGCTGAAGTTCGCAACGTTTATAAACGACAATATAAATTAATTTTTTTAAATTACTGAAATAAATTTTTTGGCATTAGAATAAACTAATTAATTATTTTAGATCGTAATCATGCTACGCCAAACATGTTTTAGACATCCAAGCACTCTGCTGTATAGTTTTTTTTAACTTCAATTTTCCCCTGAGAGCTCGGTTCTCGGATTTTATTTCGCAAATAACTTGCATTTGATGACGAACAACAGCAAAAAAAAAGTTGCATCCCAATATCCCAATCGGATAACTCCCACTCAGACAAATTTGTTAAATTTGAGAAATTCGTAAGAATGTAAAAAGGAATCTAATTTTCCTCAAAACGATCGGTTCATGAATTTTATTTCATATGTTACTTGCATTTGATCCTCGACAACAGCAGTTATAATTTTACTCTGAACACACGTTTCTCGAATTTAATTTCATACATTACTTATATTCTATTTTGGGCAATATCAAAAAAAGTTTCATTACAGTGTCTCTGTCAGAAGATTGCCATTCAAACAAATTTATCGAATAAAAAAAATTGGTTAGAAATAAAAAAAATGCTAATTTTCCTCTAAACGCTCGGTCTTCGCATTTAATTTCATACATTACTTCTAATTGATGCTGGGCAACAGAAAAAAAGTTTCATCTCAATAATCCAACCAGAAGATTGCCATTTAGGTACACTTATTAAATTTAGAAAATTAGTTAGAATTTAAAAAATTTTAATTTTCCTGTAAACGATCGGTTCTCGGACTTCATTTCATATATTACTTGCATTTGATTCTCGACAACAGCAAAAAAAGTTTAATTCCAGTATTCCAATCGGAACACTGACATATAGAAAAATTTATTTAATTAAAAAAATTTGTCAGAATTCAAAAAGTTCTAATTTTCCTCTGGACACTCGGTTCTCAAATTTAATTTCATACATTACTTGTATTTTATTTCAGACAACAGCAAAAACAGTTTGATCCCAATATCCCAATCAGAAGACTGCCATTTAGACAAACTTCTTTAATTAAAAAAATTTGCTGGAATTCAAAAAGTTCTAATTTTCCTCTGAACGATCGGTTCTCAAATTTATTTACATACATTACTTGTACTTTATTCTGAACAACATCATTTAGACAAATTTATTAAATTAAAAAACAATGTAACAATTAGAAAATTTTAATTTCACTCTAATCACTCTGATGTGGAATTTTTTTCATATATTACTTGTAATTGATGCTGGACATGAGCAAAAAAGTTTCATCCCAATATCCCTGGCGAAAGTCTTGCATTTACACAAATTTGTTAAATTAAAAAATTGGTTAAAATTAGAAAAATTATAATTTTCCTCTGAACGATCGGTTCTCGTATTTTATTTTATATATTACTTGTATTTTATTCTGGACAACATCAAAAAAGTTTCCTTCCAGTATCCCTATCGGAAGATTGCCATTTAAACAAATTTATTAAATTAGAAAAAAATGTAAAAATTAGAAAATTTTAATTTCACTCTAATCACCCTGATGTGGAATTTTTTTCATGTATAACTTGTAATTGATGCTGGACATGAGCAAAAAAGTTTCATCCCAATATCTCTGGCGAAAGTCTGCCATTCAGACAAATTTGTTAAATTAAAAATTGGTTAAAATTAGAAAAATTCTAATTTCCCTCTGAGCGGTCGGTTCTCGTATTTTATTTTATACATTACTTGTATTTGATGCTGGACAACATAAAAAAAGTTTCATTCCAATATCCCAATCGGAAGACAGCCATTTAGAAAAATTCATTAAATTTAAAAAATGGGATGGAGTTTTTTTTTAAAAAAGTGATTTTCGCATAAAATATCGGTTCTTGGAGTCTATTTCATATGTTACTTGTTTTTGATGCTGGACAATAGCAAAAAAATTGTATCCCAATATCCTTGTCGGAAGACTGCCACTTAGAGAAATTTGTTAAATTAAAAAATGGTTTAAAATTTAAAAAATTCTTATTCTCCTCTAAGCGATTGGTTTTCGATTTTAATTCATATATTACTTGTATTTGATGCTGGACAACAGCAAAAAAAGTTTCATCGAATATCCCAATCGGAAGACTTCTATTTAGACAAATTTATTAAATTTAAAGAATTGGTTAGAATTGAAGAGTCTGATTTTCCTCTAAACGATCGGTTCTCGGATTTTGTTTCATATGTTACTTGTATTTGATGTTAGACACCAGCAGAAAAAGTTACATTCCAATATCCCAATCGGAAGACTGCCACTCAGACAAATTTATAAAATTTTAAAAATTGGTTAGAATAAAAAAAATCCAATTTTTCTCAAAACGATCGGTTCTCAGACTGTATTACATATGTTACTTGTATGTAGCACTGGGAAACAGAAGAAAAGTTTAATTCCAATATCTCAATCGGAAGACTGCCACTTAGACAAATTTACAAAATTTTAAAAATTGGTTAGATTTAAAAAAAATCTCATTTTCCTCAATTCGATCGGTTTTCGAATGGTATTTCATATATTACTTGTATTTGATCCTGGACAATATCAAAAAAAGTTTAATTCCAGTATACTAATTGGAAGACTGCTTTTTAGACAAAGTCAAAATTACAAAAATTTTAATTTTCCTCTAAAAGCTTGGTTCAAGTATTTTATTTCATATATTAATTAGTTGTATTCAATGTTGGACAACAGCAAGAAAAGTTTCATCCCAATATCCCAACCGGAAGAATGCCATTTAAATACATTTTTTTAATTTAAAAAATTGGTTAGAATTGAAGAGTCTGATTTTCCTCTAAACGATCGGTTCTCGGATTTTATTTCATATATTACTTGTATTTGATGTTAGACACTAGCAGAAAAAGTTACATTCCAATATCCCAATCGGAAGACTGCCACTCAGACAAATTTATAAAATTTAAAAAATTGGTTAGAATAAAAGAAAATCCAATTTTCCTCAAAACGATCGGTTCTCGGACTGTATTTCATATATTACTTGTATTTAGTACTGGAAAACAGAAAAAAAGTTAAATTCCAATATCCCAATCGGAAGACTGCCACTTAGACAAATTTATAGAATTTCAAAAATTGGTTAGATTTTTAAAAAATCTCATTTTCCTCAAAACGATCGGTTCTCGGATTGTATTTCATATATTACTTGTATTTGATACTGGAAAACAGCAAAAAAAGTTTCGTCCTAATACTCCCATCGGGAGACAGCCATTTAGAAAAATGTATTATTAAAAAAATTTGTTAGAATTCAAAATTTTCCATTTTTTCTCTAAACGATAGGTTCTCGAATTTTATTTTATATATTATTTGTATTTGATGTTGGAAAACAGCAATCAAACTTTCATCTCAGCATCCCTATCGGAAGATTGACATTTCCACGGATGTATTAAATTAAATAAAATGTGAAAATTAGAAAATTATAATTTTCCCCTAAACGCTGGGTTATCAGATTTCATTCAGTATATAATATGTAATTCATGCCGGATAACAGCGAAAAAAATTATTCAAATGTCCCTATCGGGACATTTTTTTATTATAACCAATTTCTAAATAATGGTATAAATGTCAGTCTTCCGATTGGGATATCGTGATGTAACTTGTTTTTCTGTTGTCCGACATCAGATACAAGTAATTTGTGAAATAAAATCCGAAAATCGAGAATTAAAGAAAAATTAGAATTTTTTTTATTATAACCAATTTCTAAATAATGGTATAAATGTCAGTCTTCCGATTGGGATATCGGGATGTAACTTGTTTTTCTGTTGTCCGACATCAGATACAAGTAATTTGTGAAATAAAATCCGAAAATCGAGAGTTAAAGAAAAATTAGAATTTTTTTAATTCTAACCAATTTTTTAAATTCAATAAATTTCTCTGAATTGCAGTCTTCCGATTAAAATATTGCGATGGAATTTTTTTGGCTGTTGTCCAATATCAAATACAAGTAATACATTCCATAAAATCCGAGAACCGAGCGTTTAGACGAAAATAAAAATCATTTTTTTTATGCAATATAGTGCGTTAATGACTAAAAAGTAGTTTTCATAGCATACTTAGATACCGTCTAAAATAATTTATTACTTTCTTCTATAGCTAATATATTTATGTCCGTAATTTAAAAATATAAATTTATATTTTCGTTCATAGATGTTGCGAACTTCAACGACATATACTTTTATTACTATCGCGACCAGGTGATTACAGATTGATAAAAAATTGACAAAATCAGTTGAAAATTTAAAAAATAAACCATTTTTTTCTCATAAATAAATTTTCCCAATTCTATCATTTGATAGAATCTTTTTCAAATCAGGCAGGTTCTACACTTTAAATCTCAGAATCTCTCAGCAACGAAATGTGTTGTTTTTTAGAGGAAATTAGGCGAAAAATATTTTTCCCAATTGAAAATAACAACATTTCCACAGAGTTTTGCGTATTTGAATTCAGTCATCCATTTTTCAATAGCTTTTCATCTCGTTCAAATATTCCAATTATTCTTTTTGGACTCTGATGAGTTTTACCATCATCTTTCAAAGTCCGTCGGAAAAGTAGGAAAAGTTCAAAATTAACATAATGGCGACGATTTATTTTAAAATATAAAAAACGATGTTAACAGGAGACCCACACTTCTATTTTTTGCCAATTTTTTGTTGAATTTGGTCTTCTAGAAGGAAGACATTTTTGTGTTCAGGAGAATTTTTTCTTTCATGAAATCGAATTTTCGAATTTTTCTTAGAACCATCGAGAGGTACAAAAAAATTTTGATATGAAACTTTACTTTACTTTAAAATGATATCAACTCTACTTTAAAAAATACCTGGCATCATTTGCGAAAAAATTCGAAAATGATGTTTTCAGGAACGAAAGTTCTTCCGGCCTCACAAATGGTTCAGTCTGCATAAAACAGAAAGGACGCCTTCCTTTAAAGTATAAGCTAAACTGTAAGAAATATAGGAAGGAATAAAAAATGTGGAGTTCTCTAGAAAGTCTGCTTTATTTTTTTCTTTGAATTTTGAAAATATGAAAAGAAGATTTTCTGGAAAACCCTACCTTTTTTCAAAGAAAAACTTTATTTCTACCACAAAAAGCTCTAAAATTGTTAGCGTTCATACAATTAAATAAATTTCACAAATTTGAAGGCACTTCAAATTCTGCCGTCCTGACTTAAAAAGTGGGTATCTACATTTGAAGTCGAACCGAAAAATTAAACGAAACTCGTTCGTACTTGATTTGTCCAATGTATGCTATTTTTTATATGGAAACAACTGTTTGGACATGCTCTTTTCATTAGTGCAAAAAATTGCAAATTTTGATTGCTCATATACGAAACTGTAGATACGTCGCTCTCTCAAACGTGAAATCTCCAAAAAAACACGTTCAAAAGCCGTATCTACGCAGATACGGTATTTAAATAAGACGGAGGCTCTGTAGATACGTCGTTTCTGACCAGGATTTCAACCTTAACTCAGGCTGAAATCCTAGAAGAAAGTGTAGATACGGTCAAACATTTTTAAATACCCACCTTCTTCATCAGGATTTCTCGAAAATCGCTGTAGATACAGAAACCGTGACGTTAATATCTTAATCATTTATAATTTTCAATTAATTTTTGCATAGTTAAATTGGTCTCTTCACGGCGAATCCAACGATATAAAAAACTCACTTTTTATGAAAAATGTAGATACCTACTTTTTACATCAGGACGGCAGAAATTTGGTCGCTTTTAAATTCAAAGGGTTCGGCAATATTAACTTACTTTTTTAATTTTTCTAAACGATTTAGAATTTGAACACTCAAAGTTGAGGAATTAGATTACAATATTCAGTGAAATAAAACGTTTAAATTATAACTTTTCAAAAAAATAATAATAATAAAGTAGGTATTTAATTTTGAAAAAGAGTACGAGAAACAATAACCTAATTATGCACTTTTAGAAAGGTGAAATGTATTTTTAACCGCAAAATATGTATTCGATCATATAAAAAGTTGAAGAGAGAGCGGTTTTAGGATAAATTTACATAAAGAACGGTATTAATGTTACCTATAAATATAATTAACCTACGAGAAAGGATTTGGGCATTTAATATCGATGAAACTGAACCGTTATGAATCAAAATAGAATGTATTGAGTACAATTAGCGGTGCAAAAAGGTGAATCAAAATGACGTCGAACGAGACCAAGCTTGACCTTTTCATGCGTAATTGCATTTTAATGAAAGAAAAACGTTAAATTGTAATTTGTACAATGTATAAAGAAATGCAACAAATATACAAATTTCTTCCCTTTCTCAATCACTGATTTTTATTCGATTTTTTTATTTATTTGAAGCTTTCAACTTTTTCTTATAAAAAATTGAGTATATTTAAAAGAGATCAAATAAGAAAAATGTGCTATGTTCATCAAATTTGTGGAAAGGAAGTGTCATGTGAACTTTTTTTTACGAATTATCAATTTCGCGCTTAGTTCATCTGTTTGGACACCTGCATTGGAGTCACATTTCAATGGTGCTAGGATATTTAGTCAATTTATGCTTAGTATTTTATGAAACAAAATTTTGAGGTACAAGAGTTTCTCGAATTGAAATAAAAAAATATTATTCTATTTTATAAATGATTGAGAATGAAAATTTATTATTTGTTGCATATTATTAGTATTATTGAGCAAATGGTGGATTTATGCTAGAATGATCCAAATATGATTCAACTACAAGATAAGTTTCTACCCTCAATTTATGAATAATAACTTATAATAATGACTTAGAAATTTATTAAATAAAATAAACTGAAAAATATCAATACAATAAACAAACATCTTATTTATTGAATCGATTTTAATCACGATCTGTTATCGAAGTCAGGATCATACATAAAATAAATGGGAAAAATTTAAGAATTTCTTCTACATTCATCGCAACACTATTAGATAAATTGATTTAATTCCTTATTTGTGTTTATTAACAACAATAAATTGTATAGTTAGCGAAATCTAATTAGTTGTTAACTTTTATACATATATTTTTTTATATAAATTTTTTCATTATGTAAAATACGTACGCAGCTACTCACCAACTTTAAGAAATAAATCAATATAGAACTCATTTCACTCTCTATTTTGTATTTAAAAAATAGCTATGTGTAAGCGAAGGATAAACAAGTTTAAATATTTCTAGTTAGCATAAAAAAATTTGAATAAAAAAAACTGCTGTAATGATAAGGAAAATAACTGTTAAAAGTCGCTAAAAGATTAAAAAATTGATAAAAGTAAAACTAAAAAAAATGATAAAAGAAATTTCAAAATTTCAATTTACCTACCCTAGAGCCAACAACTTTCATCAGCATTCCCAGAGAAATTTTTTATTGAGGGTTAATACAATCCCCCACCGGTTATTAAACAAAATGAAGAGAATAATTGAAAATTTTGAAGGCATCAAATTAAAATTTTTCGAATTTCAAATTGAAATATTCAAGTTTAAATTAAACTATTTGTTCCTGGAAACGTTCAAAAATGAATCATTTCAACTGTGAAGTTTTCGAAATAAAATGATTTTAAATTTCGAAGCATTCAAAATCCAACAGTTGATAAAAACTCTAAATGTGTTTACTACAACTATTGAAAATGTTTGGTTTAATTCATATTCTACTACAATAATTCCAGTTTTACCATTTGAATTAATTAACAAATAAAATAAACGCTTTGGAACTAATTGAATAAGCAGTTTTTTACTATTTTTTACTATTAATAATTTTGTTCTTTCTTACATCAAAAGTTAGTCAAATTCAAATACTTAATATTTAGATTACACTAAGAAAACTTTTTAGTGGACTGAAAGAATGTTATCTCTCTATTATAGTTTTGAATCAGTGGAATTTCATTTTTAAAAAAACACTTTTGTTTCAACTCATTTGGATACCACATGAATTATTAAAACATGAAACTACTAAATGAATTAGTAAAATTTCAATTATTGTCAAAAATTATTCAGTCAAAAGTCAAATTTATATCAATTGAACTAGTAAACAATTTGACATTATTTAAATTATTCAAATCTTATTAATTCATATTTGGTAACTTTTTTTACTAGGTAAGCAGTGAATAATTACTGGGATTTCAGCCACTTTTCGATGATTCGTAGTAGATTTTCACTCATCGAATTCTTGAAAAATAAGTCACATTGATTCAAATTTTGGGAGTAGATTCATCCCAATATTTTTTTTGGCACAACTAAATTTTTTTCGGGATAACCCAAAACTTTCATTGTTTCAGCTACAAATAAAAATAGGCAGTAAAATTTATTTTAAAAAAATATTAGCATAACATTCATCAACAGAAAAATATATATTAATATTAAGTCAACTTCAAGAAACGATCAAATAAAAATTTCATTCATTTGAACGTTAAGAACTTCAAGTCAATAAAAAAATGTTTTTCATGATTCTTAAATTTAGTAAGGCCACTAAACAGTTGTCTCAGTATTATTCGCAGCAAAGTGATTACAAAATTTATTTAGTTAAATGCTGAGTAAAAGTTTCTATTCGAGTGCATTAGAAATATTCTATTATCTTTACCATAAATAGTCGGGAATAACTAAAAACTTCTGAACGGACATTACTAAATCAGGGCACAAGAACCATTTTTGAAAAAATTATATTATGTACTTAAAAAATTAGATAAGTTATAATTCACATTGTGGTGAAAGGTTTTTTTATAATGTCATTTTTCAATTTTTTTGCAAGATTTCTCAACATTCTGAAACTTTATTACAATTTATTAAGTTAAGCAGCTACACAACTATTTTGCATTTGCTTCTCGCAATTGTAAATTACAGTTTAAATCACCGTCCAAAGTTGGATAAACGTTCAGAAAAGAATATTTTTCCAAAATCTTCTCGGAACCAAATGACATTTTCTGATCAAATTTTTCACAATTTAATTAGCATTGATATATTTCAAAATATGTTTTTTTTCCTAAACTGAAAATTCGATTTTTGAGAAAATTTGTTGTCTTTTCTGAAAAATAGTAAAAATGTTTTTTGTGAACTTGTGCAACGCTACCCTTCAATTCTGGTTAGCATAATTAGGCCTTTCTTTGAGTGAAAAAATATTTTCTTCTTGATCTGAAATAAAAATTTTATTATATTAAAAAAAAGGTGGTTTGATAAGAACAAATTTAATTGAATTCCAATATAGTAAGTTTTCTCTAAATGTCATTTTTTAATTTTTTACAAGCTTTTTAAACTTTTTACCAATTTTTTAGTTAAACAGCTACAAATCTATTTTGTATTTGCTTCTTGCAATTGAAAATTACAGTTCAAATTTTCGTCTGAAATTGAAGAAACGTCCAAAATAAAATATTCTCCCAACATTTTCTTGGAACCAAATGATATTTTCTAATCAAACTTTCCACACTCTATCCAGTACTGATTTATCTAAAAAATATGTTTCTTTTTTCCTGAATTGAAGATTCGATTTTTGAGAAAATTTGCTGTCTTTTCTGAAAAATCGTATAAATGTTTCTTGTGCCCTTATGCAACGCTACCCTCCGATTCTGATTATCATAGTAAGGCCTTTCTTAAAGTGAAAAAAAAATTTGTTCTTTATTCGAAATACAAACTTGTTTATATTGTTAAAAAAAAGTTGCTTGATTAGTGTTTGATTTAAACATTGTAAGTTTCTTTCAAATGTCATTTTTAAATGTTTTAACAAGCTTTTGAAACTTTTTCTTTTCTCAATAAAATCGCTACAAATCTATTTTACATTTGTTTTTTTTTTTGCAATTGAAAATTACAGTTTAAATCTCCGTTCAAAGTTGAAAAAACGTCCAAAAGAAAATATTTTCCTAACATTCTCTTGAAACGAAATGATATTTTCCAATTCAACTTTTCACGCTTCAATTCAGCACTCATGTATTTCAAAAATATGTTTTTTTCCGAATTGAAAATTCGATTTTTGAGAAAATTTGTTGTATTTCCTGAAAAATCGTAGAAATGTGTCTTGTGACCTTATGCAACGTTGCCCTTCAATTCTGGTTAGCATAATTAGTCCTTTCTTTGAGTGACAAAATCTTCTCTTCTTGATTTGAAATACAAATTTGATTATATTGCAAAAAAAGTTATTTCATTAGCACAAATTTTATATAACTTTAACATAGTGATTTTTTTTTTAATTTCATTTTTTTATTTTTTATAAGCTTTTTAAACTTTTTTCCAATTTTTTTCAATAAAACCGGTACAAATCTATTTTGCATTTGCTTCTTGCAATTGAAAAAACGTCCAAACAAAAAATTATCCCAACAATTTGTCGAAACCAAATGACATTTTCCAGTTAAATTTTTCACACCAATTCAGCACTGACATATTCCAAAAATATGTTTTTTTCCTGAATTAAAAATTCGATTTTTGAGAAAATTTTTTGTCTTTTCTGAAAAATCGCAAAAATGTTTCAATGCTACCCTTTAATTTTGGTTACATAATATAATCAGGACTTTCTTTAAGTGAAAAAATCTTTTCTTCTTAATTCGAAATACAAATTTGATCAGAAGAAATTTAATTTAATTCAAAGATATAAAAGTAATGATTTTTTTGATTCAAACAAATTTATTTGCAGCTCAATAAACTTTTCTCTAAGCATTTTCCCAATACTCTTCAGTCTATAAAAATACTGCAAGAGTAGAATCTGAGCCTAAAAAGTGAAATTGAAGCGTGAATAAAAATGTAAATAGAACTCTTTCCTCATTAACTTTTTCTCAGTGCAACGAAAGCGAACATACTAAGAATCCGGAAATTATTTACTCACATGTGAAGAAGCGCGTGCTTCCTTTTTTCAAATCTTACTTTGTAGTCCTTAGAACCGCATGCCTCAATTTTAATGAGACAAGGAGCGCCAAAACTTGAATTTGCCCTCCCTCCCACCCTTTTCCTTTTTTACTCAAGCCCTGTCTTTTCCTAACTCAAAATATGAAAATGCCCTTGCGTGTCACTCCGCAACACACACGCGCTCTCAGTCAGATAGAAAGGTGGAAATCCGGAAACCTCAACTCGCGCGCTGGTACCGTGACTCTTCCGGTAATTCCTTCCAACTTCCGTCTCAAATTTTTTCGAAATTCAAAATTTAATTTATTTTAAAACCCGAATTTCAATAATAGTAAAGGAGCCACTTTTTGGCGAACATCAGAGGACGCACGTCTGGCGAACGGTGCACGATGTCGTGCGTCTCGACGCTCTTCGAAGAACTGGGCCCGCCATGGGCTCCTATCTTTTCCTACAAGTGCATGAAGTGGGGCCCCTGGTGCGTGGATTTCGCGGTGGGGGACCCCGATTCTAGGGAGGGACCGCGGGCTGAAGTGATGGAACCAAGTGGAACCAGATCCAGCTTCACTACACAGAAAATCGTGGGGTATTACTTTCATCCTGAAGTAAAATCAGAGTAAGTTGCAGAAGATTGATACTTGGTATCAAAATTATAATTGACAAGTGAAAATTGACATTTGATTTTTCAGATTGATTTTTAAGGGGTCATTCTACTATCTCGGCAAAAAAGAGTGATTTTTAAGAATTTTTTTCTCAACAACTACTTTATATAATTCAATAAAATTTTCAGCGTTTATTTATGCAGTCTCAAAGCTTACAAAAAAAATTTTTCACATAAAATTATTATTTAGTTTAGGTATTATTTGACAATAAACAAAGTGTCTAAAATGTCATATTTGAATTAACAAAAAAAGAGCAAAAAAACACGATTTTTGGAAATTTTTTGTTTGAACTGCCGCCATTTTGTTATTTTGCAAAATAAAAAAAATCCGCTTCGTCACTTTGTAGATATTTATGTTTAGAATGAACGTACAATTGAAAGTAATTGGTTGACAACTTTTTGAGAAATCGTGCGCGCAGTGGACATTTTAGATACTTTGTTTATTGTTAAATAATACCTAAAGTAAATAATTATTTTATGTACATTTTTTTTGTGTTAACTTTGAGACTGCATAAATAAATGCTGGAAATTTTATTCAATTATATAGAGTAGTTTTTGAGAAAAAAATTCTTGCCGAGATAGTAGAATGACCCCTTAAGGCATTTCTAACGATTCCAAAGGATTACGAGAGGTTTCGCAGATTTTGAGTGATTTTGAAGGATTACGAAAATTTAAAGAAGTTACATAGTACAATTTCAGAGAGAGTCTAAATTTTTCCAGGGATTTTACAATATTTCAAGGGATTTCAAGGACTTTAATCAGATCTGGAGAGACTTTCTGGGATTTGAAGAGATACCGAAGGATTTCGATGGATTTTTAGGGATTTTAAGGAATTAAGAAAGATTTCCGCGGATCAGCAAGGATTTTGAGGGAATCTGGAAGATTTTAAGAGATTTCGAAATATTTCAAACGAAATCTGGGGATTTCAAAGGATATTAACGTATTTTAAGAAATACCGAAGTATTTTCACGAATTTTAAAGGATGTCAGGGGGTTTTGCTTGGATTTCAAAGATATGAAGGAATCTGAAGGAATTTCATACAATTTCAGAAGATTTCACAGAATTTGACGGGATTTTAACGAAGTTTAAGAGATTTCAAAATATCTGAAAAACAGTCACCGTATTTTGAAGGATTTTAACGATTTTGAAGAAATTTCATGGATTTTCAAATACTTTAAAGCATTTCAATAGATTCAGAAAGTTTTCCACGGAATTGACAGCTTTTAATGGATTCTAAAGGGATTTGAAAGATCTCAAGGGATGTTCGTGATACTTCGAAATATTTCACGGAATTTCATGGATTTCAAAGGAAGATAAGAGATTTTCACGGGATTTTGAAGATTTCAAGCGATTTCGAGGATTTCAGGAAATTTCACAGAATCTCAAAAAAAATTACGAGATTCCGAGGGATTTTAGGAAATTTTGAAGTATTCCAAAAGAAGTGACGGGAATCAAAGGACTTTAAACAATTTAAATGGATTTTCGAGTATTTCAAGGGTTTTCATCAGATTCGAAAAGATTCCCACGGATTTTACAGGTTTCAATGAATTTTAAATAGATTTCAAGGGATCCTCGTGATGCTTCGAAATATTTCACGAATTTCATAGATTTTGACCGATTTTTGAAACTTTCAAGGCATTTTAAAGGATAATAAGGGATTTTCATGAAATTTTATAGATTTCAAGCGATTTAAAAGATTTCAAAAGATTTTACGGCATCTCAAAGAAATTTAACGGATTCTGAAATGTTTCAAGAGATTTGTAAATATTTACTAATATTATACGAGATTTTAAGGGATTTATAGGAATTTTAATGTCTTTTAAAAGATTTTAATACATTTCAAAATATTTTTGAGGGATTTCAAGGATTTCAAGGATTTCAAATGATTTTACGGAATATCAAAGACTATTAAGGGATTTCAAGGGATTTAAAAAGAAAATTTAATTTATTTCAGAAGGCGTCACGAGATTTTAAAGGGTTTCCAGAGATTCTAATGGACTTCAAAGTATTTCAAGGGATTTCATCAGATTCGGAAAGGTTCCCACGGATTTTACATATTTCAATAAATTTTAAAAAGATTTCAAGGAATCTTCGTGATGCTTCGAAATATTTCACGGAATTTCATAGATTTTAACCGATTTTGAGAGATTTTAAGGGATTTCAAGCGATTTTAAGAGGTTTCCAAGTATTTCAAGAGAAGTCATGGGATTTCAAAATATTTCAAGAGAGACCGAAATATTTTCACGAAATTTGAAAGATATCAGAGGATTTCAATTTAATTTCAAGGATTTGAAGGTATTTGAAAGAATTTCACAAGATTTCAAAGGATTTGACGTGATTTCAACGGATTTTGAGAGATTTAAGGCGGTTGTGACGATTTCACGGGAATTCGAAGGATTTCACGAGATTTCGTAAATTCCAAATTCACGGGTTTAAGAATATTTTGTAAGATTTTAAAAGATTTAACGGAATTTTGAGGGATTTTCGAATATTAAAAAGGTTTTTAAGGGATTTCAAGGAATTTTAATGTCTTGAAATATTTTTAAATATTTTAAGGGATTTCAAAATATTCCGAAAGATTCCCACTGATTTTGAAGATCTCAACGATTTTTGTAGGGATTTTAAAGATTCCAAGCGATTTCGAGGATTTCAAAAGATTTGACGGAATCTCAAAGAATGTTAAGGGATTCCAAGGGATTTTAAGAAATTTTGAAATATTTCAAAAGGAGTCACAGGAATTCAAAAAATATTAAAGGATTGTAATGAATTTTCAATTAATTCAAGGGATTTCAACAGATTTGGAAAGATTCTCACGGACTACACAGATTTTAATAAATTTTGAAGATATTTTGAGGGATCTTCGTGATGCTTCGAAATATTTCAGAGAATTTCATATATTCAACCAATTTTTAGAGGTTTTAAAGGATATTGAGCGATTTTGAGAGGTTTTTCAATATTTCAAGAAAAGTTATAGGATTTAAAAAGATTTTCAGGGGATACTCATTGAATTTCTATGATTTGAAGGGATTTGAAGGAATTTCATAAGATTTCAAAGGATTTCCGAATATTACTCGCATGAGGGATTTTAAGAGATTTCGAGGAATTTTAATAGCTTTTAAAAGATTTTCAAACATTTGAAGGGATTGCAAAAAATTTGGAAAGTTTCCCTCGGATTTGGAAGATTTCCACGAATTTTAAAGGATTTTAAGGATTTCAAGGGGTTCTTAGTGATATTCCGAAATATTTCCCTGAATTTCATGGACTTCAACCCTGTTTTTAGAAATTTTAAGGAATTTTAGAGGATTATAAGGAATTTTTATGGGATTTTAGATATTTCAAGCGATTAAAAGGATTTCAAAATATTTTTCTGAATGTGGAAGAATTTTAAGGGATACCATGGTGTTTCGAGAGGTTTTCAAACCCTTCAAGAGAAGTCATGAGATTTCAAAGGATTTTGAGAAATTTGAAGCGGCTTTGACGATTTTTTGGGATTTCGAGGGATTTGAAGAGAAATTAAAAAATAAATAAAATATAATAAAAATATAAATATATAAATAATATATAAATATGTATGAATAATAAAAAAAACAATAACTAAAATATTCGTATTGGGAAGTCTCTGCAAAATTTAAACAGCTTTAATTCTAAAAATAAAATAAAAAGTTTGAACCAGATAAAAATTGTGACCTGTACACTAATTTGTCCAAGAAAATCCAGTTTTGTCCTACTGTGGGCGGCGCGAACTGTGTGGAGTATGTGGAGTACTCCACACCTGTGGCCACAGCAGATGTGAAATTTCACACCTGTGATTGAGAAAGAAGATTATGTTTTTAAAATAATTTTTTTGATATTTTGATCATAAATGAGACTGATTTCATATGAAATCAGACAGTCTAACCCTGGTGATGTCACGGAATTGTTTGGAGCTAAAATTTATTGTTTTCCATGGCAAAATACCTGTATGAGACACCTATTTTTTGTT
>JAUMHM010088768.1:0-27958 GCA_032362435.1 Melikaiella ostensackeni
GTAAAATCTTTTGGCAACCTTATTTTATGATAAGTACCAGTTTAACATTTTAATGAGTTGTAAAAAATTGAAAAACCTGAAAAAACTGATAATATATTCAATATGTTTAAAATTAAAAATATCTGTAAAAAACATAAGATTGGAGACGATGTAAATAAAGTATTCAACGGTACATAATATACACATATTGTTAGTATGGCATCTTCCTCAGAATACCATTTTTTGTAGGCAACGAGGGTATAATTTTCTTTGATGAATGCATGTAAAAACCTTTTAGCAACCTTATTTTTTTATTAGTACCAGGTTAACATTCTAATTTATAACAAAAAGGAAAAACTTATGTAAAACCTTTTGGCAACCTCATTTTATGATATGTGCCAAGTTAACATTTCAATGAGTTGTAAAAAATTGGAAGACCTGAAAAAACTGAAAATTTATTCAATATATTTGAAATCAGAAACATTTGTAAAAAATCTTAAGATTAGAGGCAATGTAAAAAAAGTACTCAATGGTACGTAATTTGCAAATATTGTTAGTATGGTATCTTCCTCAGAATACCATTTTTTGTAGGCAATGAAAGTATAATTTTCTTTAATGAATGCATGTGAAATCTATTGGCAACCTTATTTTATGATGAGTACCAGGTTAACATTTTAATGAGTTGTGAAAAATTTAAAAACCTGAAAAATTGAAAATATATTCAATATATTTGAAATCAAAAATCTCCGTGAAAAATCATAAGATTAGAGACAATGTAAATAAAGTACTCAATGGTACATTATATGCACATATTGTGAGTATGGCATTTTCGTCAGAATACCATTTTTTGTAGGTAACGAGGGCATAATTTTCTTTAATAAGTGCATGTGAAACCTATGACAACCTTATTTTTTGATAAGTACCAAGTTTGCATCTTAATAAGTTATAAAATTGAAAATTGTACCTATTCTAAACCTCATGGCAACCTTATTTTTACCTGTACATTCTCATCAGAGAATGTATTAGATTTGTGTAAAACTTGACCCCCCCCCCGTTTTTGTCAAATGTCCACGTTTTGAGACTCCCTGAACCCGGAAAACATGTTTTTACGAATGTGTCTGTTTGTGTGTCTGTTTGTGTGTCTGTCTGTGTGTCTGTAGATTTTTAGTTTGTGAGCACGATAACTTTCGGAAGAATTGACCGATTGGATTGGCTTTTGGTATACTCTTTAATAACGTGGAATACAAAGGAAAGTTGAGATATCAAAATTGTTGCTTTTACGAAGACCTGTAAACTTGCCTCTAAATATTTTCTGGTTGGAGGCATGGTTTGTATTTTAAGTATAGAAAATAGTATTGGAATATCTTTATTTTTATTTTTAAGCCAAACGACGGGGGATGAGAAAAAAATAGTCAAAAAAGTAGAATTTGTGCTTTTAACAGGTCAAATAACATTGCTGTTAAACATTTCTTGATAGGACCAATCGTAAATCAAGATGATTTTTTTAATCGTCTTTTCAACTATTTATTTGTATATATTATACAGTGAGCATAGAAAATTGAGCGCAAAGCGCGAATATTATGATGAGAAAGTTTCTTGATTTAAAAATCGATATTTAGCGTTTTTGTTAATAACGTTTGTGAAGCATAAGAGTTGAAGTGTCTGATTATGCAAAAAGTGAGATAAAAATGAGGAAATGTGTCGTTGTTGGATGCAAAACCGGTTACCTGACATGCTCGAAAAATGTGCCTATTTTTTTTGTTCCTAAGGACGAACATCTGATAAGATTCTGGAAAATTGCCATATTACGCGATGATATCAAATTTAAAGCGGATAACGGAGTTTGCCATCATAATTTTAACCCCGACGATATCTTATATGAGAAACTAACCTTTGCGTCGACGGTGTAACGATTTTGGGAAGGGTAAGTAAACATTTAATGATTTATTTTTTAAGTTAGTTTTACTTTAAATATTTTACGTCTAAGAAACAAAAAATAGTTAACAAAAGTACGTTAAATAATCAATTTACAAATTTTTTACTGTAAGCGTCCCAATAATTTTCATACGAACATCGATCTTTTTCATTAGTTGCTGAGAATGTCGAGGAAAATGTATATAAATACGAGCATAAAATTCTTTTGACTTTAATAATATTGAATTAAAAATATTTTCCTCATAATAATTAAAAAGTTGATGAACAGTTTCAAAACAAACTTTTGGAAATATGTGATTTGTATAAAATATTTTGAGAATTTTCAGTTTTGAAACTACAAATCTTTTTAAATTTCTGAAGTAATAAAAAATTGATACACAATCCATAATTGAAAGAGAAGGTTATCCAAAAAAATGTTTTTTTTTCAGGATTTTTTTTTAATTTTGAGAAAAATTCAAATAACTGTAAAAGATAATTAGAAAGTTCAGAAATTTTGAAAAGATTCGAAATTAATTTTGAAATGTAAAAAGATTTTAAGAAATTTCAAACAAAATTTAGAATTTTAATGATTTTGGCAGAAGTTTAGAAGCTGTTTAAGAATTTTGAAAGATGAAGAGAATAAGAAATTTTCTTGAGATTCCTGGAAAAATTTCTAGTTTCTTTTTTATTTCGAAATATTAATTTTTGAATAAAAATTAAGAGAACTTGAAAAAAATCGAAAGAGAATCTGAAAATATTGAGGGCAATTTATTCAATATTTCAGGATTTCAAAGAAATTTTTAGAAAAATTCAAATAATTTGGAAGATTATATTCAGTGATTTAGAGAGAGATTAAATTAAATTTAAATTTAGTGATCGGAAGTAATACACAATTCATATTTAAAAGAGAAGTTTACATGAAACTCTTTTTTAAATTTTGCAGGATTTTTTTTTATTTTAAGAAAAGGTGCCTTAAAAAGATGATAAAACTTGAGACTTCAGGAGATAAAATATCTTTGTGCAGTTAAAAAACTGTAAAGTATTGATGAATATTAAATACAGAGTTATTCTACAATCTGATGCAAAGTTTATTATAATATAGTTCCAAGTGTAGTAAAAAAATAATTATTTGTTGTTTGTTCCGACTCGAATACAAATATTTATTAGATGAAATATGTATTATTGGATAAAACATGTGCAGTTCTAAACACTTACTATAGTACAAAACTGTAAAGTATTTATTATTTACTACACATATCTTCGTTCATTGTGTTTTTTTGTATTCTTATAAAGGAATTTCATAAATTGTTGGCTTTTGTTACTTTTATGAAATGCTCGTTCTTTCTGTGGAAGTTTTTCATGCAAAGGCCATTTTTATAGAAACAGCAGCCAAAAATTAGCAAATCTAAAATACAAACTCTAAAATAAAGAAACCTAATGTTAGTTCAAAACTTTATCATTGTTTTGTGTGATTATTCTGTAATTCAAAACAATATGTTTGAGTTTTTAAATTTTAATTTATCATATATATATATATATATATATACATTTATTTATCTATTAAATATAATATTTCAATTTAATAATGATTTCAAATATTTATATCAATATCTATATGGAGATAACCGAACTTTGATTTGAACTGCCCGCCATACATCAAAGAGAATTTTCGTCCTAGGCTGGAGCATAAAACCTTTTTTTGTAGTAATTATTGCTTTAAAAAATATTTCAAAGTTTCTAGATTAATGTCTCGTAAAAGAAAATTTGATCAGATAGTTTTTATTCAGAGAAAATTGAATTTTAAGGTTTTTCCTCATGCATTCTTTCAAATTCAGGTCTCGTGAACAATCAGCGCCACCTGTCGGCCCAGTCAAATCTCACGACGCTTTGATTCAGGGTATTCTGAGCAATGAACCAGAGGGCTGGACGCACGTGTCAATCCGTAAGCGGCCATATTGGAAATATGTGTTTCCAATTTTTATCACGCAGCATCACCCCCACGGATCGAGCAGTCGATCAACTGCACCTAAGCTAACGTCAACCGCGAGAAGTCGGTTTATAGACCACATGGAGGCACGACCGAGGGCACGGCAAGATTCGATTTGAACTTGGGATAAATCTTTCCCTATGTAGATATAAGTATCTTCAAAAAAGATTATTGCAGATTGACAAATTTTGTGCCATAAACTGCTACACCCGGTCAAGGACCGGGTTGACTGTGCGGTTAACTTATCTCTGAACGAAATTCAAGCTCTAGTGAAATATATTTCATTTGTTCAAGAGAATTTTTCTTTATCACGGCAAGTCATTAATTCATCGGTCACAGGTGAGCTGTAATTTGTTCAACTGTTCATAGGTAATTGCCGAAAATTGACCAATTTAGATCATAAAAATTCTCGGAAAAGAAAAAACTTTCCAAACCGCCTAGAATATTCTTTTTTTAAAATTAAGTTTAACTCAAGATAGTATGAAAGACAAAACTCAAAACAATACTAAGAGGTCAAGGAATATATTCGTGATGGGTAAGACTTTGACACGGCCTACAGGCCACGTTACGTGACTTCATAGGGTATGGTGGAATGAGAATTTCGGAAATCTTTTCAAAATATATACAATACAGGCCAAAATATGGAAGAAATTGCTTCATTTACGATTTATTCGATTTTGATTTCGGCGTTTCACGAGGCATTTTAAAATATCCTCCCATTTTATAGTAAGATAAAATATTATGGAGCATTACAGGACATTTCGTACAAAAATAGTGATCATTATTTATTGTTTTTTGGAATCAACGTTGATACACTTGTTTTTATCTATACAAAAATCTTTTCAAATATTAAATTGACTATTCTAACGCGTATTTTGAATATTTTGAACAATTATTTCTTAGCTTTAACCTCAAATAGCAAAGTTGGGAAACGTGACAAAAAAATTTGTGAAACAAGCTTGAATCTGATTTCTGGAATTCTCAACTCTAGAATATTGGATTTTATTATTAATTATTATGTTTGACGACTCAATATAACTGGTATTTGTGAATTTAAATTATTTAAAAATTCTGTCAATATTATTTAGCACTTCTTCAATTTAAATTTGTAGTTTTGGGCAGGTGCGTTGCGTGACATTTCACGTACTTTTTTTGTTTATCACTTCTAAACGAAGTCATCTAAGATTCCTTAACTGTACTAAAATATACTTTGATATGTGTACTTTACTCAGATGTTTTGAAGAAATTAATCTATCAGAGGAAATGTGGAAAATTGCTGGAACTTAAAGTGGCCATTTTTCTGGCAATTACCCTTATTAGTTCTCTTTTCTTGTTCTGCTTCTACGATATTTTTGAACGTGAGATCCTATTTAAAATTCCAATTCCGCAGTAAATGTTCCTGTCGTACCTCGATAAGTATTTCAATAGTATTTTATGAGAGTACGCATTTCCAAGCGAATTTTCCACGTATTTATTGTCCATTCTGTGTGTTGGTTTCAGTCAAAGTTCCAGTCGCATATTGCATAATCCTCTTCTTCAATCATGTTCGAGGCTGTCTTGAGCCACTCAGATTTTCATTAGTCAATGCATCAGCCATACGTACGTCTTCATTTTCCTAATCGTTTCTTGGTTTCCTGTTTCATGTATTTACCAAATTCTATACGGAATGAAAGAAATTTAAGATTAAAAATATAGTAATCTTTACTTCCTCATAGTAGTTTATACAGAATGGAATAGTGCTTACACACTTATATTTTCTCAACTCAATTGTCCCAGGCATGACTTATTTTTATTAATTGTTTTTTTTTTGTCTAAGGAATTGAAAATGAATAACGAAGTTTCTAAACCTGAAGATGATTTTCAAGAGGAAACGTCATTTTTTCAATTCTGGAAGCTGAGATCTCCACTAAATTTCCACACGTACTGGAATGTACTCTCATTGTGTGTGAATTGTCCGATGAACTTATCTCGTCTAAGGTTGCTGATAACGACATGGAGGGAGCAAAGACATTTTCATACTTTAGTGGAAAATTAGCTTTTCAGAATATGATGGGATACAGTGTGAAACCACAATTCAAGACATATATGGAGAAACCCAGCAGTTATTTCGACATTCTTAGTCAAGTACTAAGACTTTTTGGTATTATCGAACACTGCAAGTTGAAGCAGCAAAGTTTGATGGATAAGAGATTCAAGGCCTCTCAGATGGAGAACAAACAAAAGCCAAATATCGATTATCCTTCGAATAAGATTTAATTCACAGCATCAAGCCAAAGTAATCCAGATAGTACAGACACTACTTGGCACATGCGTTATATATTAGGAGCCATCAAACAAATGATTGACAAATCAAACGTCTGATCTGAAAACCGAAACAAGTTAGAAAATCCAACCACAGATATTTTCCATTCAGGGAAAGATCTTAGTGTTCATGTGTTCTGCGACCTATGTCATGACAATTCAATGGAGAAGAGTAGTACTATTTGCAAGAAAGGTGCAAGGTGCTGGAATATTCGAAATTATACCAGACATGTAGAACGCAATCATCTTTGTGTTCAGACCTCGGTTCGGACGCCATCAAGAACAGATTGTTCAGATAATTTTTCATCTAGTCATTCACTTAAAAACTAGTCCTAGCAAGAATTCTTTAACCTCTGTTGAAGCTGATGGCAAAAACAAAACAGAATAAGAAGGAGTTAATGGGACGAACTCTATTCGTCACTGGAACATTCTTACAAATTCTGATAGAAGAGAATCATAAGTCTGATCATGGACTAACAGAATGTGACTTGAAGAATGATAGGATGAACTATAGAGCTGCCGTAAAATATCCGACGATAGAGTATTCCTCATATTAGATTCACTGCCAGGAGTAAATGGAATCAAAGCATACCTAGTTGTGCTCATAGGTGTTATGGATTCCTTTCTTGATAAGTCTTTAAAAGAAAGTGAGAGAGTAAATTCTGTTTGGAGGACTGTTTTCCTCTTGAGATTCTAGCGACTCCGGTTGCTAGAAAATAAGTATAAGACATTTACTCATTTTATAACCTCCAATACTCATCAATGCAATGAATTGAGTACTCATACCTTAATTAATGTTACTCGCTGACTCAGAGAACTGAAGAAACCTCATCTGCTTTCAACCTGGCTTACGAATTTGCAAATCCGTGAAGGATTTGTCAGAGATTCAAGATCATGAAATTCATCATTTTGAACTGTGGTGAACATGAACATGCTTGAATTTCTTTACAGGACCAGAAAAGTTGAAAGTCTTAGTGAAGATGGCCATGAGCTCAGTAGAGACCTTAAGCTGCTCAGACATCATAGAGGGAGTCTACTAATTTTCGCCCACCAAATTCCTGGTTATATCCCGGTTTTTTCCCGGTCGTAGATATCAAATCTCCTCTTGCTGCTCTTTTTTCTAGCTTACTTAGGAGATGCTTCGAACGATTCGTGGTTCTATAAACAAAACAATATTTTTGTAATTCATAGCATATAAAACTTAGAAACAAACATAATACAATTTCGATGACTTAATTTCAATTTTTGAAACCAAAAAAAATTAGAGTCCATGGGAATCCTTTAAAATTGCGCATTTATGAAAAAAGCAACTATAATGTTTAACTAAATCCACACAGATTTTATGCATTGCAATATTCTATTATATTTAAACATAATTATATTTTTTTAATTCATGAAGTATAAATCTTGGAAAAAAATATAATACATTCTTGATGTTTTAATTATCTGCGCAAATTTGGTTAACATGACAGTTGTTTTTTTTATGAACATATCCTAGGAAATTATTTTTGTATTCTAATTGGTAAATAATTCTGAGCAATAATTCTAAGTTTTTTGGTATAAGCGATTAATTATTGATTAGTTATCAAAGCATGATTACAAAAAACTATCTTTGATCTTATATTATGACAGTTTAATTATAATCACATTTGTTTATAACATAGTTCATGTAAAATCTCCGTCCTCTTATTCAGTCCCTTTTTCTCATTTAGAAACTGAGAAATACATTAGCATTTCTCAATCATAAAAAGTAAAGAAATTGAAAAATATAGAGTTGTCTCTGTTCCCTTTTTCCATTCAGAAACTGAAAAATAGAAGTTTTACTCCAACCTTTCAGAGCCTCCTTTAAAAAAAAAAGATAAGTTTCTATGGGATATCACTTTTTAGGTTTTTTTTCTTCTAAAAAGTGATAAATTAAAAAATCTTGAATTCTGTTCAATAAAAAATTTGGAAAAAAGTTTAATTGAAATTATAAAGGTTCTTGGTGTTCTTGATGCTCAGGAAAATACACTAAAACACACAAAAAGATATACTAGGATATCAATTTTTTTTGATTATGAAAATTGATGAAATTGAAAAATGTAGTTTTCCCTATCCTCTTTCTCAGTCCCCTCTTCCAATTTGAAAATTGAAAAATTGAAAAAAAGTTTACTCCATCCTTTCTCAGTCTCCTTTTCCCATTTAGAAACTGGGAAACATATTTGAATTTTCTAATCGTGAAATGTAGAGAAATTAAAAAATACAAAGTTGTGCCTGTCCCCTTTTCCCATTTAGAAATTGAAAAATACAGAGACTTTTTTCTGTCCTCTTTTTAGTCCTCACAGTTTCCTCTGTGCCCTTTTCCACTAAAAAATAATTTGTGAACAAAGTTTGGAAAAAAAATCCGTCGAATATAATTTTCTTTCACACTCAGTCGATAATGTCAGATATAGTAGAACGATGTCATCTAACGGAATGTTAATCATTGTTTATATAAAGTTTCGGTGAAATATCGTTTTCAGTGCCTAACTGGTTAGAAAATTGTGAGTGCCCAGGATTTCATGCGAGAGAATCATGGCAGCCATTAATCTAACGTCACTCGAACCTCAAATTTTGGATATTATATTTTTTGTGTCACACTGCGAAATCGCAAACCGATAAAATACATACTTATCGATAGCTTTTATATTTTCATTAATTTTACCTTTTTGCTAACCAAATCAAGATCTTCCTTTCTTTATTAAAAAGCTTGGTGATCAGCTGCGGCCTGAAATTAAATTGTTCACATTTGAAGATGACTTGATTATTTTTAATAAGAAGATGATTGAACTTGAAGGTGTAAGACCTATAGGTTCTAAAAACAAGAAATATAACAAGGGTAATTTCAAATATAAATTGAATGTCTGTTCATATACCATTATTAAGAATGGAGGGAAAAATACCATAAGGAAAGGAAATACGATGCCAACTGCAATCAAAGATGTAATTGATAAAATTGGTAGAATAAGTAAGTTTCAAATCAATTTTCCAAACATAAAAACCATTTAAGACCGTAAAATTTGATATAATACACTATTCAAGTAATAAAATAATCAAATTTAATATTCTTGAAGGAATTTAAGGACATTCAGAGAATAATATCTTATGTTTGCGGTTGCCTTACTGATGGTAATTCCAAATTGAAGTTCGAGTTGAGGATTTTTAATGGAATACTTTGTACCGGAAAGGTGAAAAAATGGAAATTTTTGGATACATCAATCATTCTGGTAAAAATTTTTCTAACTGATATTTAAGTAACTTATCTACTGGTTAGGTAGGCCTATCTACTTTTGATATAGATCATACTTCTCCACTGTGAGAAAATTAATACGGTAAAGCCATGATGCATATAAGTACATAGGACAAAGGAAGACCTATAAGCTCTTCGCAGAACACTTCTCTCATCCCCATTTGGCAAAGTTTATTAGAAAGACTTAAGAAACTTGTGATTCATGTCAACGAAAAAAATACCTACAATTCTACAATCGGTACCGATGCACACCGTACAACCTGAGAGACCTCTGGAACTTGTGTCAATTGATTTTTATTGACCTTTGACGAAAGCCACATATGGATACCAACATGTTCTAGTTATGATGGATACATCTGCAAAATATACGAAATTGTATCCCGTGAAAAACGCAACGAGTGACATATATATCAAGAAACTTGACGATTTTGCATCACAAGTAGAGAAACCTGAGAAAGTATACCAGACAGAGGGACAAAGTTTATCGGTAAGTTATGGAGTAAGGCTCTAAACGATAACAATATTCAAATCAGCATGACCTCTATCACACCGAAAAAATCAAGAAAAATACAAGGTCGAAATGAACAAATAAGAATAATTCGGGAAAGAATTAGAACGAAAGGAGAGAAACGGAACGAGAGGAAGAAAATGACAGGCATAGAGTAAAAGTGTGGCGAGAAAGTATTGGTAGAAGCGTGTAACGTCTATTCTAGGGAAGGAAGAATAACAAAGTTCCTAGCTCTTCATGATGGACCATATTTGGTGAAGAAAAAGATTGAGAGAAAGACTGACTGTTTTGGAAAACATCGACAGCGGTCAAGAAAGGGGAGAGTACCACGCCAACGACATGAAGAGATGTAAGGGGATGTCGAGGTGGAAGGGGTGTGAGAGGTGTAAGGGGATGATGTCTCAGGAAGAGAGAAAAGTAGCGGAAGAAATAGTGAACGTGGATCCACCCCACTCAAGGGATCAAACCGGTTCTGTAGGCATGAAGGACGAAGCTGCTGAGCGCCAGAGGAAGGGTGGAGAAAGGGGAGTAAAGGAGAAAGTGACGAGTGCACTCTGTGATACCAAGCAGATTAATCCGGAAGAAAATTGCAAGTGATAGAAAAATCATGGACGCGTCAACACAGTCCTCAACGGAAGACACTAGACGGAGTGTCTACACACAGAATGCGGAAAGCTTGCCAAAAAGAGACATGGTCACAACCATGAAGATGAAGAATAAAAAAAGAAGCCTAAGCGTCTGACAACTAGCACACCCCGTGAACAATACACATGGAACGCTACAGGAACCTCAACAGGAAAAAAAGGAATAGTGACGGAGCAAGCAGCGGAAGGCCTTGGAGTGTCAATTTGCTCGAATTATTGAAGCAGGTAGTGAAAAGGTAGAGGAAGAAAGTAAAGAAAAATTTAAGGTTTAAGACCAGATTTACGAAACAATCATAACTACTGGAAAAACAAGTCGATAAGCAAGAAAAAAAAGTGTAGTAAGGAACGTGGGCGCGTAGTGGTCAGAATATAGAGATTTGAATCTATTTGAGAAATGACGATTCAAGAAAACGAAAGAGGACAACGCAGGATATATGCCAGGTAAACTGGATTATAACAATCGAAATGATTATGCGTACCTTCGATTTCAATTTTAAAATGACAAAGAATAGGATAAAATTATTTTTTTATCATACAAGTTATCTGTATTTTTTATTTCATTTTCAAAATGACAAGGAATAGGTTCAAGTTATTTCTATTAGTATACAAATTATCTGTATTTTCGATTTGAGTTTTAAAATTACAAAGAATAAGACGATTTTCTTTTTGGCATACAGGTCATCTGCATCTTCGATTTGAATTCCAAGAGTGCAACGAATAAGATTAAATTTAAATTAATCATCAAGCATTTTATGATTAAAATTCAAGGGGGGCAGTTGTAAGCTGTCCAAGCAGTGCCCCTTATACAACAGCATTAGCTGCAGGATAATCATTAGTTACGATACAAACTAAATCCTTCATTAATACATTTACCAGCTTTCCCTCTACTTGAGAAAAATGAGGATCGTCTATACTCTGGTCTTATCCTTGGCAGTTATTCTCAACTCTATTGGTAAATATAATAATATAATTATATCTATGACTTTTGAAAGTATTTTTGTCCCTCAACACGAATAGAAATTTGTCCTGCGTAATCCGCATTCAATCCTAATTGCTATTTTTTTAAAAATATTTTTGGAAATAGGCTTGGCGTACGGAAAATTCCGTAGTACCAGACAGTGAGTTTTAATTACGTAAATCGTGTGATTTATATGCATAGTAAAACTTAGAAGTGTGTATTAATCGTGTTCGAATGACTATAAATTGATTTTAACAGTAATACAGAAAAGATTACGTAACCGAATAAATTTCGGACTTAAAAAGATAAATAACAGACACAACCGGATCATATTCGAATTTCGCAGTTCTTCAAAAAACCGCCGCGCTTACATCCTCGGGCTTGACCGAATCAAAATCTATCTCTGTCGGACTGCTAAAATTGTGGATTTTATCAAAACAGCCCAATTTTCTTGCATATATATTTGTGAGAACAACACATAAAAATGGAGTGACATGTCGAATGCCAAAATGAAGGAGTTCGAATTTATTACGGAATTAGAAAAAGTTTTCTGGAACCACGGTTGTGCCGAGCAATATATGCTTCCGGATAAGGTAGTTCATTCGTTCATTAACTAGAATATTCATGTCAATTTGATAAGGTGAAACGGTCATTTGGACAACGAAAAAATTGCGTGATTTTAGCGTGGTTCTCTTATGACCATAATAGGCAACCATATGCGATTATTCGCCTCAACTCGCTGCGTTCGAGGCCAACTAATGGATAAGTTGCTGCGCCTTGTCAATTCTATGATACCAATGACTTTGCTCCGAGGTTTTAATGCTGATAATGTCCGTTAATTTGGATCGACCCTCAGATCGTAGATAACCGCCGATCGTCCAAGTCATTAATAAATGATACCGCTGATGCACCTCTAATTATACAGGTACAATGATAGTAGCAAGCGAGCGAATCTACTTTTCATCCATGACTTGATAATTATTTCATTCGGTTGATTTGTTTCTTACATTTCGTACCGAACCATCTTTCAAACTTTGATCTCAGAATTTTGCGTGATTAAAATCCAGTATGTCAATTGTGTATTTATATGAGTGTGTAAGCGTAATATCTATAATTGTTCTATAATAATCAATGATCCTTTATAGTATCTCTCTCTACTTTCTCAAATGCTAACTTGCCAAATAGTGACTCTCAAATCACGAATAGTATCTTTTAAAATGTGTAATTCTGTCATAATTTTAATGACTAATTTCTTGCGAAATTATATACCTCGTAAGCTTTCTCATTTTCAATATATATCATAACTTTACTTGAAATTACGCCTTATTGCTCATTTCTCTTACTCACATAATATTGTCCTTCTGCTTGTCTGTTGTTTCTGAAATGATTCAAGATTTGTTTTCAATTTGTTGTCGCGTATTGTCAACGACAAAGACAATTTGTGTGATATCAAACATAATAAAATTTTGCTCGGTAATTATAATCTCGACATGCGTAATATTATCAATCATACTAAGGACCGATTTCTCCATCTCTAATTCAAAACGTGATTAACTGACCCTGACTATTTTTTAATCGAGGCTTTAATCATGATTAAATTCTAATGAATTCCATCATAAACATTTAAGCTCTGATTAGCTAAGAATATACCCTTCTCGCGGTAACTCTGATATTCTCTTGTAACGGCGACTCTGATTGGTTATAATGAAATTCTCTTTTAACTTTCGGTGCCATGATCTTTAGGCGCCAAAGCATATGATATGACGCCAAAAGTTTGAGGTCACAAGTGATTTGTGCAAGAAGAAGACTAGAGGCATTAAAGACAGGGTCGCGGTTTCGGCAATTGTGTACTTTAAAAAAAACACAGGACAAGTGCAGTACAGTACAAAATATCATATGTTTGTTCGAATCAGTGAGTAAAGCGAGTAGGGTTTGTTGAATTATTGGGTTCATCTAACCTTAAATTTGACCATTTTTTCCGAAAAGAATTACACACTGCCAGAATACATGTCTTTTTATTAATATTACATTATAAAAGAAAACATTTATGTATTACGACGTAAATATACAAAAGCAAGATACAAATACTGGTCGAATGTTATATTCAACTACCAAGTAAAAGTACCATCAATGTAAATATCTACACTGACTTTTACAGTGATGATTTTTCATGTTTTTAGGGAGAAAAGACTGGAAAAAGAAACTTCAATTTACAAAAATTGAGAAAAATGCTTTGTTACCAATTATGAAGAAACATAAGAATATCACTGAGTGCAAAAGAACGTGCACTGTAAGTAGCAAATGCAAAAGCTATTTTTCCAGAGCACCGTCTTGCAGATAAATTAAAACTTCTTTGGGACAGCCTGAAGCGAAACACTCGGAAGCATTTGAGTAGTATGCGACAGGAAACGCTGAAAACTAGTAAATATAGAAAAAAAATATTCTTAATTTGTTATAATTCAGATAAATTTTACGCTCCTTTAATTTACATCTAATTCTCAACAGGTGTCAACAGTAAGTCTTTACCAAAACAAGCTTTGACAATCGAATGAAAATCATCAAGAGCTTTCACGAATTTCAAACAGGCAAGAGGGCATGTTGAACGTAGAATATCGAGTTTGTCCGAAGATATTTTATGAGAGTTCCCGTTGACAGCGGAACCACCATGAGTTATTTCACGCTGAACATGAGCAGAGTGCCCCCATTCCAAAGCTTCTTTTTTTAATTCAACCATCATATGATTTAATAACGTGTTGATGACCCCTTACAGCAAATGTATTTCTGGTCGTGGAATCACGTCTAGAATGCGCGTATTGGAATCACCAGTAAAAACTGGCGTGTGCAGAAAATTCTTGGATTCTTTCGCCGACTTCAAATCCCCTCCTGATTTTTTCCATTCGGAATGATGTTTGCGGACGTTCCCAATAGTTGTGAACGCAGAAAGCTTCTCAAGATCTATTTTCTCTACGACACACCATATGCAGGGGTGCATACTGCTGTGACTCATAAGACCGGCCAAGATGTTTGCCATTTTTAATTCTGTCGCAATGGTTCCATAAAATTCGTCAATACCGATTGCACACCACAATTTCGAAACTTTGTCGTAGTTTTTTAAAACGATTGAACCACACCGAGGATAAAAAGTTTTTTCACTTTTGAATCTCGAAAATTTTTTTGAGCAACTCCGTCCTTGTATTTTTGTAGAACATTTTTTTCGTGGTCCCCACCATCTTCAATCGATTGAACTGACGAGCAAAGTTTTGAAAAATCTCCTCCGCCATCGATGCCAAATTTCAGATGTACACGGGTTGAAGTATCACATTTGTGATGTTTTCCTCGTTCAGTTAATGTCAAACATTCACTGCACAGTTTCTCAAGCCCAATTTTCTTGCGATCTTCGCCTGCTCAGTACGAAAATATTCTTCATTTACACATGTTAATTTCATGATTTTGACTGAAAAAAACATTATTCCACTCAAGTTTCGGTAACTGTTTATTCGACTTCTTTTAAACAGTTTGAAGATTTCTTTTGGTGATTTTTTTATCAATAGCACTCTTGCAACGCGGATAACATAACATTCACAAGGTAGCGAACTCGTTGAACTTGTGGTGCATTTAAATTCAAAAAATGGTGACAGATCAGGTAAATCAAGACTTTTAGACGAGCCATTTCGCAACCAGTATAATTTTCTAGTACATCAACCACAAACAGCATTTGGCAAACGCTCGTCTACCGCATCGTATTCGAAAACGTTTTGAATCAATACTTCGAATTTTTCTTCTGGTTTCATTTTTACCAATTCGTTTGTGCTGCATCTAGTACATTTTTTCAAACACAACAGACAGAATTTACCACGATTTCCAATATGTGTCCCAGTGGATTTTCTTTCTATTTTTCTCATGATTCTGACATAGAACTTTTCACTGATATAATTAAAATGTCAAACTTTCAATTTTGAGAAAAAAAATCAGGATAAACACGCTAGTGTTTTGTTTTCATTTATAATGAATGGATTTTCGTTTCAAGTACAATTTTTTATCAAATAAAAAAAGGCAAAGTGCGTATGTTGTAGGAGCTACACCAGACATGAAAAATAAATTTCTTCGAAAAGGACACGCTAGATTTTTTTGTTTTTTCTTTCGGACGATTCGTGTCAGGTTGAACTACTATGATCAAGTAAAAAAAGTCATATGCAAAGACCTTTTAATTGAACTTGGTTCAAACCCACTGTGCGTAAAATTATCGGTTCAAAATTATAACCATTCATTTCTCTATATTAACTATGTGATTTTTCATTCAGATTCGAGCACTTTTAAATCTTTCTTAATCTGCCGTGGCTATTAATACCGAAATTTTGGTACTAGTAGCCGGACTTTTTCGGCACGAATAGTGGGACCTGGAAAGAAGACTATTTGTACCGAAATTTCGGTACAAATAGCCGAATTTCTCCGGTACATATAGACACTACCTTTTCAATTAGTTATTTTTCTTTTATTTTACATAATAGGTTACAATATAGTTCTTCTCTATATTTTCGTTTTATTCTCACAGATCTTTAGTTGTATCTTCAACTGTGGGTTAAATTCTATTCTGTGTCGAAGTCACAGATGAAATGCAGAAACGTAAGGGTATGAGTTCTTAATATGTAGACAAGATTACAGTTATATTTTCAAACTAAATTTTTAATATAATATTACAGGAGGGGGCGAATATTCGGAAGGCGAACTGATTGGAATCGTGGAAATAACTGTGGAAGAGGCAAAAACCTCCGCCAATCCTGAGGATGTACAAAGTTTAACTTTTCTGAATGGAGTAACCTGGTTTTTGTTGAATAAACAAGACCGCTATTTGTAGCCAAGTCTACTTGAAGCCTATCTCTTCCGTGAAAAGGTGAATTTGATTCAAATCTACAATAAATTATTCACATTGTATTCTTAATCTTTTCTTATGTCTCAATCTAGAAATCTTATTTTTTTCTTGTTTTTTTCTTGTTTGAAGAATCTGACTTTCAATACGAAACTAGAAGCAACATAAGATTTTGAGAATTAAATTACTGTTGAATTGTTTTTTTCGAAATTAATTTTCCCACCTGAAAGTCTCGTATTTTTATAGAAACGCTTCCTATCTCTCCTATTTTTGTAAGAAATATTCATTCAAAATGATAAAAGATTTTTTACTTCATTAAGTTAGATTTTCTATCTCTGAAAAAGTGGCTCTCTTTAACATTTTTCCAATTTGTCAAGAATTCTATTTCAAGAACGGCATACGTCGGACCGCTGGTCGCCGTTAAATATTTTCAAGACCATTTTTAACCTTCTTGAGTAGACACCGAGGGTGTAACATTTTTTAAACAAAAGTAAAGTTCGATCAACTCAGCTTATTTATTCTTCATAGACAGGGAAACTTTGACAACGATAATTTTTTTTTTAATGTTTCAGATTTTTTTTCTTTCCACACTAATGCGGTTCATTGGCTTAAAATAAAGGTTCCTAAAAATATTCACATTTAAATTTTACTTAAAGGTCCTGTGAAGTAAGGCGGCATTTTCGATTTTCCCGTTGATGTACTCTTGTTGTTAAAAAAGAAACAGAATGCAGGAAAATATATACTCATTGAACGTTATATGTCAGGAAATGAACATTTTGTTTAGGAAGTAAAACGTTTTCCCAGAAATTTTTTGTTTTAAATTGATAAAAATTTTCTTTTTTCATAGAGTTGACCAAGAACTGAATATTAAGGAACGGAATCAAAGTGTCTAACGGCAATTTTATTTGACTTTTTCAAAGCAAAAATTCCACTGTTTTGACTTTTTTTCTTATCTCGCGTCGTTTGGCTTGAAAATTGTAATTAAAATATCCAAATACCATTTTCTATACTTGGAAAACAAATTATGCCCCTTACCAAAAAGAGTTCAGAGAAAAGCTTACAGGTCCTTGTAAAAGCAACAATTTTGATATCTTAACTTTTTTTCGTGTCGCACTATTTGGCTCAATATTTGAATTTTCGATTTTTCAAGAGAATCCAAGAAGTTGTTGAGTTAAAAAAGGGTTTCAAAAATTTTGAAAATAGAGTTGGGAATTTTTCGAGAAAATTAGCGTTTGTGGCCATTTTTGAAACAACGCAGAGCGCGAACCTGACGTTCAAGTCGGATTCGCATTCAGCGACCAAAAACCTACTTCCGGTACAGTAGATAAATGTTTCGTGGTCTTTAGCATAATCAAAAAAAAAGGGGTATAAAAAAATCATTTGTTGAGGATTTGCATTTGAATTATTAAGAATTTCCTACCCAATAATCTGATTTTTGACACAATGTGGGTTAATCTCTTTATGCCGTGCTACCCTTCAATTCTGGAATTACATCAACGTCTAATAAAATTATTTGGGAAAGGTCTTTGATTTGCTCCGTTTCGCCCCTCTGACAGCGAAAAGCAGGTTATGGTATCCATTTTTACGGTATTCGAAAATGATACTCACTTTTTACACTTTGAAAACAAAAGGAGTCAATACGAATGGATATTGGCAAATTCTGTTGCATAAGGATTCTCGAAAGTATACCGCATTTCTGCATGGTTCAAAATTATACTAATTCTGTAGGATACTATTTAATATAAAGACGGCCGCGTCAGAATTTATTCGAGCTCTTAATTTAACATTGGGGAACCAGTTCGATAATATTCTCACCACGTATATCGATAATTTGATTATTGCCACTCCTGGCAGTGTATTTGATCATTTTTATCCTCGCAGTTATTCAAGCTTTACAGGATCAGAATTTTATTTTAAAAATTCGGAAATCTCTTTTTTGACGCGAATCAGTCAACTTTCTAGGCTATAATTGATCTCTAGAAGGGACAAGACCTTTGCTTAATCACTGGAAATCGATAGAAATTTTCCCATGCCACAAAATCTGAACCAATTGCAACAATTCCTTGAAATATATAATTATTATCGTCAATTTAGTGTTCGTCCTTCTAACTACGTGGATTACTTTAGAGGTTTGCTCAAAGAAGAGAAACTCTGGAATTGGCATGATCACCATACCGTTGTTCATAATCTGCTCAAACAATATCTGATTAATTGCAAAACTTAGTGTCACATTCTATCAGAAGTTCCATTCAGATTGCAATCAGAAGCGTCCTATTTTGGTATAAAAGGTATTCTCTATCAATAAGATGAGAATCTAAATCATAACGTGATTACGTATGTATAGAAATTAATTGTTTATATATTAATCAATTTTTTATCTACGTCGAAAGATGTCACTTGCGATGCAATACTAGTAGGGTTAAGTCGAGACTAAAAAGATGATTTGAAAACAATTCGTGAGGGTCAAGCTGGTGTTTCGTAAATAAAAATATCACTGATAATATAGATTCCATAAGAAACGAGAATATTTATCTATTACATCACGGCTTATTATTTTATCGCCATCACGTGACGCAAACCTAGCATATTGGTGTGCCTCAGAATTTAGCACAAAGACTCTTGGATCAAATTCATTTGAAATTAGGGCCTTCATGTGTTTATAAAACAATTGTGTACATAAAACGTTTTTATCATTGGAAGGGGATGAATAAAGAAGTAAAAAGTTTTGTTCTTTCGTGCGACATCTGTCAAAAGGTAAAACATGTAAATATTGAGATTGAGAGAGAATATTTGCTTGTACAATCTTCAGAACCAGAAGACTTGGTTGCTGCTGATTTTATTGGTCCTCGTCCAACTTAATTAGGGGTGTTCAATACATTTTTGTTTCATCAGACGGTTTTTCAAAATGTCTAAGTAAAATTATATCCCATCAAATGTGCAAAAAAAACCATTTTGAAAAAGCTGAGAGATTTTCACATACCGGAAATGGGCAGACTCAAGAGATTGTTAGCGGATGATGGAACGCAATTCATGTCACCGGATTAGAGTAAAGTATTACGGAAAGTGGGAGTCAAACCAATTTTTTGTTCGACTAGGCATCCACAAACTATCCCGACCGAGCACGTTATGAGAGAATTGGAAAGTTTACTTCGAACATTGTGCTCAGATTCGCACACTACTTTGGCGATACATGTCCCAAAATAGAATATTCTTCAAACATTCCCACTCATTACAGTACAGACTCCTGCCCGTTTCAATCACATTCTGGAATCAAAACATCTGATCAAATTTGAAAACTTATGGACTTCCCAGTAGATTTTGTTGCCAGTAAAGAAGCAAAAGTTATTCTAGCGACAAAGCGCATCAATGAAAGTTTTGAATAAAGGAAATGAAACCAAAGAAACGCGTCAACCGCCATGTTGAGAGAGGGAGATTTTGTGCTTTTGCATGTCCATAAGCAAAAAAAAATAATTAGATGAAGTCACAAACAAATTTTTTCATTTATATTTTGGGCCATATGAAATGACCGTTGGTGTTAGATCAAAAACGTATTTGTTTTTATAATTGTCGACTTCGAATATATATGTAAGCTAACGTTTATTTCAATAGCATGACTATCCTTGTAAGAGCATATTTTAATGATGAGAATGAATATTGTGTGATTTGTTCTGGGATTTTACTATTTTTTGTTACCTTATTAAAACATATTCAAAACATGATTTTGTAAATTCGAATATTCCAGCGCATATTTTTGATTAAGAGTGACGATATTTTGTCTGAATGTATGAAGCTTTCAGTGTTCTGGGGTTTGATGTTTGGGACACAACTTTTAATGATTTCCCAAACAAGGGGGATATGTAGCGTAAATGATTCAAAATTTAGCGCTCAAGAAATTGTAAAATTTAAATGTCGATGAACAAGAAAATGGATATTGGTTCACTAAAATTCGCGCTGAAATCAATAGAAAGCGGCAAACATAATATCACGTGGACAATTACGAATCATATAATTGGTCATTGTAATATCATGGTGGGAAGCGTCTTCTTCCGAACTTTGAGTGAGAAGGGAAATTCCTTCTACCTGGGTCGACATTTCAAGTGTTCAGATCGAACCCAGAGAGTCAAAGTTTATATATCAAGTGAACCACGGTTGTGCCGAGCAGTATATGCATTCAGATGAGGTAGTTATTTATAAATTAGAGTATTCATGTCAATTTGATAAGGTGGAGCGGTTCGTTAGATAACGAAAATATTGTGTGATTTCAGCGTGGTTCTCTTATAACCATAATAACCAATCAAATGCGATTATCTGCTTCATATCGCTGCGCTCGAGGGGAACTAATGATTATCCATAAGTTGCAAAAATGTAGTTGCTGCATCTTGTCAATTCTATGACACCAATGACCTCAGCTCCTACATAACCGCCGATCATCCAAGTCATTGGTAATTAATACCGCCGATGCATCTCTAATTCTACAGGTCCAATGATAAGTAGCAAGCAAGCGACTCTTCTTTTTATCCATGATTTGATAATTATTATTCTATTGAGTTGATTTGTTTCTCATGTTCCGCGCCAAACCATTTTTCGAACATTCATCTCATAATTATGCCTGATTAAAATCCAGTGTGTCAATTATTATCTGTATATGAGCGTGTAAGCGTGATATTCATAATTATTGTATAATAATCTGTGATCTATTATCTCTCTCTACTTTCTGAAATGCCAACTTGCCAAATGATGACACTCAAATCACAAATAATGTCTTTTAAAATGTCAAATGTCAAAACATCAACATCAATAGACTTTTCGAATAATGTTCCCTGAATATTGTTAGTCAAGCTCTGAAGAAGTGGCCCAGGGTAAACTTCCCTTATGTCCACAGTTTTGTCTCACAATATTGCCACATGGAGAAAAGGAAATACCAACGTACTTAAAGTATTTCTTGCGAAATCTCACTTATTGTACGAAATATCTGAAATTTTTACTATATATAGAGATGATTATTTTGAAACTGCCTCGCATATTTTGAATGGATATTGAAACCGTGAAGGCAATTATTTTTAATTGAAAACAGTACCTTCTGCATGCATCGTCTATAGAAAAGGAATGAAATTGCCACAAGTTGTACACAACTTTTACAATTTGGGCTAATAATTAAAAATGTGTGGAAGAATATAATGCAAATATCATAAAAAAATTTCGAATTTTCTTGAGTTTAGTATAACAAATGTAAGTTTCTAAAGAATAATATTACTATTCACGTGAGAAACATGATATACTCTTGATGCACCTGATGTACGGCTGATAAGCACAAATAAGCATGAGAGGGCGGAGTTACCGCGTCCGTTGCTTAACTATTGTAAAATGTTTATTGATGTTGAGAGGCTTCTTTGTGTGGACATTAACAGTGTATGAATCTTATCAAAAGTTTTGACAAGTTGTTAACAAAAAAGTAATTGCGTAATGTATTGGATTAAAGACCAACTTACCTTCCTTGTCACACAATATACAATTTATATTGTTCATTCTTCATAATTCGTCTTCTTAAATTGATATATTTCAGTTCTAGCGCCTGCACCTCGTGCAGAAAACTTTACACTTGTTACCAAGGACCCACTTACATCCCTCGTCACATAATATACTTTGAATTCTCTCTATCTTGTTGCAGATTCGAGTTCACGGTCCGAGTGTTTCCGTGATGGTGACGCTATTCCTGGTGTTCCTCGTGGCGGAGTTTCTTCAGCTTCTCCTTCTTCTCCTTCTGATAGACAACATTCTCCTGACAGGTCCTTTCCTCCGGCCGAGCCTCCGCATCGTGCCACATCCAGGTCTCCTCATACCAAGTGTATGGTTCCATCTACCAGGTTCCCTTTTCCTGACGGATCAGGATGTGGACTTGAACAGTTTAGATTTATTTGGATTATTTCCCTTACGAACGTGTCGGATATTCGAGCTTCAAAGATACACTTTTCCTGCCGATAAACCAATGAAATTACTCTATGAACTCATGCCAACCCAAGAAGAAATTGTATTATCTACATTCGATGGTGATGTCTTTGCAATATTGAAGAGTACTCATAATCTTGATGGAATTTATAATAGTTGCAGTGATAAACGGAAGAAAATAAACATGCACAGTGGCCCGCTTGCCGCGGTGACCCGAAATAAAGTCGATGAAGCTCCAGTGGGCCCCCGCCCCCCAATCACAGGGTATTTCCAATGAAAGCATGTAAACGACGTGTAAACAGCAATCCTTCACACAATTAAATCAATCTATTGTAAAATCACACGAGTTAAAATTGCCTTTAGTCATAGTCAAGCCCGTGCATTTATATTTTTAAAACTCATGGAGAGTCGAGCGAAGATTGAACAACAAAAAACTTCCGGCGAGAAAGTTTTTCTGAAATGTATAATTATATTTTCTATGGGAAAATCATTCAAAGTGAAGCATCATTAAGAAATTGTGAACGTTTTATTTTGGCCGCGCGGTCTGTTTCTTTGTACGTATGAATAGACTCGACGCGTTCACGTGGAAATGCAACTTGTTTAAACAAAGTATTAATTATTAGTTGAAATTTGATGAACTCAATTGTTTATTGTCGATTATATTTCTCTGAAATTATATTTAATTGTCAGGACATACATATATGTAGACTTTTTGATAGTTAAGGAAGTGACAATTATTGATTAATATAAATGATACAATGATAAAATCCGAAATCTCACATTCACATCACTTCTCACGAAAAGAGATTTAGTAATCGCAACAAAGCCGTTTTGTTGAGCAGTTTTTGTTGTCCTTGCTTAATTTTGGTTGTTAGCACAAAGTTGTTTTGTTGGAGGAGCAAAACATTCAGTTTTTAACACAAAATTATTTTGTTAAGTCTTATTTTGTTGTCATATAAGATACGGCTACGGTATAGGAAGGCGAAAATGACACCGCCCTGACACGTGAAAATAAAGCCCTCTGTATCTGAATTAAGTGCGGATGATTTGAGGAAAGCAAACGTTAACTCCATCGATAAGGACTGATCTTTAACGTTTCTGTGGAAGTTGTCCGTGCTTTTTTCGTCGTAAAGCTGTTTGAGGAAGTTGCTGACCCCTGCTTTTCATACTCAGGCTTCTAGAAGTGAGAAATCTAGATGAAGTAATGCACTTTCCTCACTTCTGATGTTGAGATCCAGGCCAAAGTTCTCGGCTGCCTGCTCCACGGCTTCGTAGAGGAACACTCCTTTGCCAAAAATCTCGTGGTGCCTGACCATTTTCAGAAGAATATCTCTTCCATTTGCCGCGATGTAAGCTATATCCAAGATAATTTAGTCATAAAGACACTGGATATTTAGGAGTCCGCGCCCGCCTTCACGGCGTGGGATGTACAAGCGCGAAACGGACGAGTTGATATGCAAGCTCTTCTGTATATGCATGTACTTACGTGTGGCGATATCTAGGGCCGTGAGCTCGTGCTTCCACCATCGAACCCCTTCAAATGAATAAAGTAGAACCGAGACGGCAAGCATGTTAGCTGTATAAGTCTTGTTCAATGTACACAGATTGGAAGACCAAATTTGTCGAAGGAGACGCTTGTATCTGCTTCAGAGAGCCTCCGCCACTGATGTTATATCCTGAATGCGGCTGTGTGGCACGCCTGGGTATAGGTAGTTCTCTCCAGCGCCAAGGTGTCTGATAGTGCTCCTGTCCACGAGTTCAAGGTCGTCGCTAACGCGAGCAAGTCGTCCTCGCTTCAAATGCATCTTGGCACCTTATGCTTATGATAATTAGAGCCGCTGCAGAGGTGCTTATGAGAATTGCGTAGTACGAGAGATAGTGGCAAAAGTGTGATGCAAAAGAGAAGAGGGCTCATGGTGTCATCCTGAAAGAGCCCCTCTGGAATGTGACGCTGTTAGTTAAGACACGTAGTTTTCCAAATGAGATAGTAAATCTGGTTTTCCAAAGGGGCATCAATCTCTCTATGCATGCCACTATGTGTCGATAAACCTTCAAACTTTCCAACAGACCGATGATGACTCTATGGGAGGTTGAATCGAAAGCTTTCTGGTAATCAATCCAGCCTTTCGACAGATTGCGATTGTAGGTTGCAGCGTCTTTGCAGACGCTTCTGTCAATTAGCATGTTCTACCGACAGCTTGCTATGCCTCTTTTCGATCCACGTTGTTCGTAGATCTCTCTCCAAACAGGTCCAATTGTACGAACAATTCTGTCGTTTAGGATAGCTGTAATGAACTTATGAGGCGTGTTTAGACAAGTTAAGTTCAGTTGATGCTAGCGCATTTTGCGCTTTCGATCTATGGTCGGTTTTACCCTTCGATTTGAATCAGCCAAAGCTCTCGCTGCATCATGAACCGAACAAGTGGTGGTTTGAAGGTTTGACTCCTACAAGAGATCCTCACGAAGGGTGGCATCCATTTCAGTCAGAACTTTGGGCCTGAGAGAAATCTGGATGTTAATGTTTTTCCTCGTCCTGAAATCGCCGTCATCTCTCAGGGGATGCCTGTTTTCCGCGTCCTTGTCCTGAAATCGCCGTCATCTTTCAGGGGATGCCTGTTTTCCGCGGCCGGTTTCAATTTCGCTTCCTCTTCTTCGTCTGCGGCTTGTCCTTGCAGCAATTGGGCAAGCGTTCCGTGTACGTATCCTGTTCGCATGGAGTTTTCAGCGCGGTTCAGCAACGAATGTCTCAAAACATGCGGAAGCTCTGGGTGCTTCTGGCACCACAGAGTGTGCATGCGCGCCATGTAACTTCTGCTAACAGAGATAAAGCTCGCGTCGTAGCAACCCAGCAAGTCATCCACGCGTCGATCCGTCCACTCAATTTGAGCGTCTTATGGACAAAGCACGAGATCACGGCCCTCGATATCACTCCATATGTAATTTATGACTTTTGCAGGACAATTTGGATATATTATTTAGTCCTAAAAATCGGAAGGTTCCGATTTTTCAAACGAGTAACCGATAATTCCAAAATTGAAGAAATGACACTGAGAACATCATGCGTTTCAAGAAACTGTGCGACAACGTCATAACATCCGAGGAACAATGTCCACCAATCACTACCGAACAGGTGAAAGAACTCATCCGTTCTGCACTTACATATCTCACGCCGTAAAGGCGGGAACGGACTTCTATGTATCCAGTGTCTTTATGACCGAATTATTTTGGGTACATCGTGGCGAATGAAAGAGATTCTCTCCTGAAAATGGTCAGGAACCACGAGATGATTGGCAATGAAGCGATTCTGGACAAAGTCGCGGATCAGGGACGCGAGACCCTTGGCCTGGATTTCAACATCAGAAGTGAGGAAATTACTACTCCATCTAGATTCCTTACTTCTAAAATGCCATTATACTTGAAAAATTCAGAAAAAGTGACAATTCGGCAGAGCAGTTCTGACTATAAGTATATTCATTCACTACTTGATCACAGGCAGTTCGTCAGTCCCAAAAAAGAATTCCCGGACTTATGGAGAAATATTTTTAAACACGTAATGTATGACTTTTGCAGAACAATTGGAATATATTTCTAGTCCTGAAAATCTGTGGGCTCCGAATTTTTAAATGAGAAATCGATAATTTCGAAATTTTAAAAATGACACTGAGAACATCATGCATTTCAAGGAGCTGTGCGACAACCTCATAAATTCCAAGGAACAACGTCCACGATTCACTGCCAAAGAGGTGAAGAAACTCGCCCGTTCCGCGCTTACACATCCCACGTTGTAAAGGCGAGAGCGGACTTCTAAATATCCAGTGTCTTTATGACCGAATTATCTTAGGTACAGCCCACATCGTGGCGAATGGAAGTGATCCTCTCCTGAAAATTGTCAGGAACCACGAGATGATTGGCAGAGGTTAAAAACTTCCTCGAACAGCTCCACGACAAGAAAATGCACGGAAATTTTCACAGAAATGTGAAAGATCAGTCTTTGTTGATGGAGTTAATGTTTACTTTTCTTAAATCATCCGGACTGAATTCAGATACAGCAGGTTTCATCTTCGCGGGTCAGGGCGGTGTCAATTTCATCTTAGTATACCGTAACCGCATCTTATGTGAAGAAGTTCCCAGCGACAGGTGCAGAGCGTGTCGTGCACATTCTGAGCACCTACGGCACATACTATCCGAGTATCCCACTCACGCGGGAACAGCGTATCTCTGCAGGCACGATGCGTCCCTAAGAATACTTTATTACCATCTTTGTCGCTCTTATGGTCTTAACCGCGACCCTGCCCTGCTGAACGTCCCCAGAGAGATAAAGTCAATTGTCGAGGAAAACGAGATGTGCAAAATTTACTGGAACTACGAATTCGATCCAAAAGTGCATATCGAACACTCGAGGACTGACGTCGTACTCCTTAATGAGGAGAAAAGAATTATGTTCGTGATCGAATTCTCAGCTCCGGCCCACTATAATTTTTTGTATCAATATTTACATATTAGATAACCCCTATGACAAATTGCGCATAATGCACTGTTGTAGAGCATGATTCAATTAATGCCTTGAACGTAAATTTGAAACTACACTCTTCCATGCACTTAAACTCCAATTTTAAAAAGTTTAAGTTTGAGCGCGTGAAATATTTCACATTTAAAGAATATTTAATTCGTATAGATGGGGCAAAATTCGTCAAGTGTACCCGCCTAAAAACTTTTTGTCTCCGATTTCCTTGAAAGTCCGCGAAGGCACATTTCGTTTAGCGATTAGTGAGGATGACGCCCGAAGGGCATCACAAACTAACACCGTACGGGGAAGTGACTCCAGATCAAGTACCAGGAAATACTTGATCGTACTGCTTTCGACAAAGACGAGGCATTGGGCCCCGGTGAAAATCTTCACTGAGCGCTTAGTTAGGATTGCGCCCGAAGGGTATCACTCACTATCTCCTCATGAATATACTTCGGATCAAGTACCGAGAAGGTACTTAGTCATAGTGCGTTCAAAACAGGTTGAAAATTTGAGCAATTGAGGTAGTCCTGAAAAGGACTATTTTTTGTACGTTTGAATAACAGTAGCTCTGGGAAGAGCTGTTGTATTAATATTTGTTGTTGTTCTGACTGGTCGGACCAAGGCTGATGCCCCAAACAAAGAAACAAAAATCGCTGGTTCTCCTCCAATCTTTTATTGTCTCTCAACATTCGAGGCGAACCCGCCGCATACGGGGCTGTATCCGATTGGTCCGAAGTGTGGTGGAAAGGAAGGCTCGAGACGGAGTCTGCTTTCCACCACCACAACGGTCAATAGAATCATTTCACCCGCACTCTTCGAGTTGAGTGCGTGCTCTCGACTTCGCTCCTCGATGCCACTTACGATCGTCGCACTTACAAAATGATTAACTAATTCGAAGCGCACAGATGCTCTATTACAATTAATTTAATGAGATGGATTACTCGTGGAGATCATAATTTGAATATATTACACGGAAAGAAAATGTATGGTTGCTACAAGCATCAAAATATTGTTAGACATAATTTTGCTGAGTTATCCACAGTCATAGTTGATACAACTTAAGCTATGGATGCAGG
>JAUMHM010088776.1:0-27957 GCA_032362435.1 Melikaiella ostensackeni
ATCTTGAGTAGTTTTCTTTTAATCCATTGGAAAAGTTCGGGTAAAAATGAGGCCTAAAAAGTAGACGACCCCCTTAATTTCGGTGACTTCCCTTGCCTCTTACCATTATGAGTTGCTTATTACTTCAATCATTATCGCTCTCACTTTCAATCACTGGAATATAGTTACTTTTCTTGAACACATCACTGAGTACTTCTGCAGGTTTAATAGTTTTGGACAAATACCTAGCATATGATAAATAATAAGCAACTGCAGCAATGTGTGAACAACAACCAACAGTGCGTTGGCCATTAGCACACTCACATATGTAATGTATCAAATCAGAAAATACAAAAGTATTGGGCTTGTACCTTAAAAAGCATCTATAAGCTGTGCGGGAAATGTGACGGGATGGAACTTCCAATTTGAGCACATATAACTCATCTTTTACATATTCAATTCTTAGTTCACCATCTGTATCGACCATTTCTGCCAAATATGACACAGCTTGAGCAAATTGGTATGTTCCAGTGAACATGATTTTCAAATCTCTTTCAGTCATGTACAGAAAATCTGAAATGTCATCTGATGTGAGACTTTTGAAAGGAAGTTTCCAACAAAGCCATTTTTTTTCTTCTATTTCAGTAGCCAAAGTCTTCTGCACATTTCTTTACTATGCATTCTATGCAAAATATCATCAAAAGTGTCTACATCAGATTGAAGTCTTTCTCCAAAACTGTTATTGAGGAACGACGCAATTCTGAAGTATGATTCAATTTTTGGTATCAGTTTATTGGCAACTTTGTGATCCAAAAGGTGATATTTCTGTTTGAGTTCGCCGTCTAGCTTTTCTTTTATACTTCGGAAACCGCGATCAAGAACAAAAATATCACCTTTTTTCAAGAATTTACGCAAACCACTTGGATCTTCAATAATACTTTTTAGAATTTCGGCATCATTTTGATTGGCAAGTTATGGTCCAAGCATTTCAACAATCTAGCCGTCAGTCGTGCAAATAGTGCAACGTTTGCAAAGAGGAACTTTTTTCTGTCCAGAGTGAGATTTCCTTTGATATTCATTATTAGTGCTTTTTTGATGTCTAGCGTACGTTCCGTCACAAATTAAAAATAATTCATTGACGATGGCGAATAATTTTTTCGCCATAGCAGTTGTATGATCTTGAATAAGACTATCTCTGTTAAGAGAACCTAAACCGACTAAACCTAAACTGACTATAACACATATTTCGATCATCAAAATCGGTTCAGTCGTTTTCGAGAAAAATGACTTTTTTATTTCCCTTTCCTCCTCCATAACTCTCCTAGAAATAAAATTTTTAGGTTATCCTTCGAAGGAATGTTATGCCACATGGATGTCCATCTATGGTGCTAATATGAAATTGATACATGAGGGGGCAACTTTCGCATGCTCACCCCCCTAGGCCCTCTCTTTCACTCTTTTCACTCAATATTTCTTCTTCACCATATTTTTTGAGAACCCACTCATTGCTGACTTTGTCCATTTTAGCAATCTTTCCAAACGCCCTAATTAATATCAAACCAATCGCTCACTTGTACATTTACTCTTACACTCGTTTCACTACTATTATATATTTTTTCTATAGCCAATCATTCACTCCATACTCTTCCAGGACTTCCGGAAGTTCAGTTCCATTCACCTTATCGAAAGATTTTTCTAGATCAACAAATGCACAGAAAACTTTTTCTGTTCACTCTCAAACATTTTTCTGTGATCTGTCTTAAACTAAATGTCTGATCCGAAAATGATCTCCCTGGCGTAAATTTACATTAGACTTCTCAGATCCTATCTTCAGTTATTTCCATGATCATACCAAAAAGTATTTTAGTAAATATTTTGCCCACAGTACTTATCAGGCTAATTACTCTATAGTTAGTACAGTCACCTTTATCACCCTTTCCCTCGCACAGTGGAATGATAATTGTCTTTCTTCAATCATATGGAAATTCACCGTTCTTAGCACACGTATTCGTAAATTTGCTATGCCACACAAACAAATAGCTGCCACCGCTCTTGAGCAGGTTCAGAATCATTTTGCATTTTTTCATCTTCTTCCGCTTCGACCAATCATCTCCAGTTTTTCTTTCTACAGCCGCAATACCACTCACTTCAGATGCACTCTTGAAGATGCTATCTCGTAGCATTATCCATGCACCCTCTGCAATTTTATTGCCTCATTCCGTCTGCCAGTCTTCTTTATGATGTGTTAAACATTTATTAAGCTTTTCTCGATATACTACTTGTACTTCTGGCTCCTGCAAATTCTCTATTTTAACTTGCGTCTGCTTCGACTTATTATTAATTCCTCTTTTTCTCCTTTCTTCACCTAGGTGCATTCTGGAAACAATAAAAACTTTTAAACTATGTCCATTTTACACTTAGAACCTCTCATAATCCTTGTATCTCTCAGCAGCCCTCTCAGTCTTATTCGCTACAGAGGAGTCAACCATATTGTGGCTTTCGCCTCTGCACCATGTACACATGTGCATCATTCTATGTCTGAAGTAAGTATTTGTAACAAACAAGTCTTTTCCTAAGCATGAGCTCAATAACTTCTCCGTAATTCCCACTTCCATTCAAACCCATAATAATCTAGGCGATACATATCCATACTTTTTGACATGTTGTTTTGCTCTCTCATTCATAATCAGACCGACTCATTGGCTACCATGTGATCCGTTATCTACTCCTGATCAAAGTGCTATTCATTTTCTATCTTTCTTATGTCACATTTTTTTTCTTTGTTTGTGATATACATGAAATGTTTAGCTGTCTTGAGCGCAATCTATTCTGCCGTTTCCTTGCCTTAAGATCATTTATGCCTCTAGCATTCCAAACGCCCTGTCTTTATTCATGGCCTGAAACCTTTTCCAGGGTATGCCTTTCGTCAGCAGTAGTGTCAATTCTATCGGAGGCTACATTATTATTTGTATAGTTCATAATTTATAGCATACACTTAACTGCCACCTTGAAGCGAGAAATTTTTTTTTCATAAGTATAGAATCATGTCCAAACTAAGCAGCTAAGTCGTCGTAAGGTGGTGTGGTGTGTCCATTCATAACGCCAGTCCCACTAAAATTCGGCCAGTCAAAGAAGAGTATGAAAATGAAGCGTGAAACAAAGGAGTTATGCTTGGTTTGTGACGTATACTGAGGAGGGTACCAGCCTCATGCTGTTTGGTCTCTCAGATGCGAAAAGACCATTCGTTACTTCATAAATATGATAAGAATTCTCAACAATGAGTCAAACTTGACGAAAAGCTCCGTAAGTTTCTAAAGTTTCAAAAATTCCCGAAAATTTATATCAATTTGAAAAATTTGCCTAAGTTTTACAGCTTTCTGAAATTTCACTGGGTTCCAAAAGTTTCAAACATTTGCATGAATTTTATAAATGTTTAATAATTTTCCGATCCTTTGCATACATTTTCCTACCTTTCCATAAACGCTTAAAACGTTCCATAAATTTTCAAAACTTTCCACTTTCCATAAAATGACATAATTTAAAAATATCTCTTTTAATAAAGAGATGCGGTTTGACCCGGGGCATTATTTTCGTGAAATTGGTTTAGGCTGTGAGGAAAAACTTATGCCGCTACTTAAGATGGAACATGACGCTCTTACGAGGCTCATCTCTATGTAACTGGAGAGACTTTTAAAATGTTCAAGAAGAATAGGGAAATTGAGAAAAAACTCAAAATGATGAATTACAAATTCAAGACATATCTAAAATCGTTTATATATTTATGAAATTTCAATCTGAAGGTGAATGAATGCTAAATGATTCGAGTTTGAAGCCGACATATTTTTAAACGTCTAGTCTCCAATTTCTTGAATTTCAAGTGGTAGCAATTCTGAATTCTTCAATTTGGATCATGTAAATGCAAAATTATGAAACTAATAACATTTTGAAGTAATAATCATTAACGTTACAAAAGTGTTTTTTTCTAACGCTTCGGTTCTTTTGGAATCAAATTGGAGGAAAGCCGCCGGACGCGTTCTTAGGTTGTGGATAGAGGGTCCCTGTATCGACAGTTTCTCTTGAATATGGTTACAAAACTTAATCAGCAGTCGCAGAAAGAATGTCCAAGGATGGTCCCGAAATGAAAACCCCCAAGCTGAGGCGTGAGCAACCGTGCCGAAAGCTGACTGACACCTGAAAGAGGTGTTCTGTAATGGTGTCTCTGAGATGGCAACGACCTCCTAGAGTATGCAGATCAAGACGATCGATCCTGCAGAGTACCCGACAATGGGTCGGGAAATAGTACCGATCGCCCTGGAGTTCGGGATGTTGAAAATAATTTAAATGGAAACACGCTGGCGGCTTGGCGAAACTCTCGAATAGAGTGGGCGAATCGTCTCAGGGATGACTTGCTGGAATGCTACAATGCTAGCATTATCCCTGTTCGCAGAGGTTACATGGCGCGCGTGCACACTTTGTGGTGCCAGAAACACCCAGAGCTTCCGCACATTTCGCAACAGAAGCTGCGAAACCGCGGCGACAACCTCTTGCAAACAGGATATATACGCGGGACGTTTCCCCAACCGCTGCAAGAAGAAGCCGCAAACGAACAAGTGGAAGCGACATTAAGACCAACCGCGGGAATCAGGCATCCCCTGAGAGATGATGGCAATTTCAGGACCAGGAGAAACATCAGTATCCAGGTTCCTTCCAAGTAGAAATATCTGGCTCTCGGAGGAGTCCGACCACTGGATCATACCTTATTCACGTCATGATGCGGCGAAATCTTTGGCTGATTCAGATCGAAGTGCAAAACCGACGATGGATCAAAAGACCAAAAGGCGCCTGCATTAACTGAACAGGAAGATTAGCTGCGCTAGACAGAACGCGTCCTGTATTCAGTGTGTGATTGACTACATAACATCTGGTAATCCTTTCACGGTGGGGGTCAAAGTTGCTCATCATTGACCAGCAAATTTTTGACAGAATGCGGGTGTCATTTGACGCAGGGAGGAGAATTCAGAAGAAGGAAGAATGGGTCATGGAGAATCAGTAGTTTCTTCTTGACCTACCGCGCCTCTTTAGCGATCCCCCTGTTTTGGTCGAAAATCCGCCCAAGTCCGAGCGCGTCGAGACTTTTTGAAGAGAGATTCACGAACATCAATCCTTTTAAGGGAATGTGCGACAACCTTATAGCGTCGGAGAAGAAATGCAAATCAGTCACTGCCGGATCAGACGGTATCAAGAACTTTTGGTGCAAGAAGTTACTTCTACGCACCAACATATGCCCCGGATCCTCCCCTAATATTCAAAGTTGGAGATGCCCGTTTCGTAGTGGCTGGTATCAGGACGTACTGTACTCCTACCGAAGAAAGGCTCCTACCAAAAGAGGCGTAGCCGGCTGTTGGGAGAACCGGCTAATCGATAAAACCGTCTGCAAAGAAGCTTCATTCTACAGTCGCAATATGTCGATGGTCTGGTTGAATTACCAGAAAGCTTTCAATACAACCTTTCAAAGACTTATCATCTGTCTATTGAAAGCTTGAAAGTTCATCTATACATAATGAGGTTCATAGAGAAATTGATGTCCCTTCGGAAAACCAGATTTACTAACTTATCTGAGAAACATCATGTGACAACTAACAGCGTCACCTTCCAGAGGGTCGTCTTTCAGGGCAACACCATGAGTCCTCTCCTCTTTTGCATAACACTGCTGCCACTATTCCTCGCACAACGCAATTTTTATGGGTACCTCTGCGGCGAGACTAATAATTGCGAGCATACGGTTACTTATATATTCTATATGGATAACTTGAAGATCTATGCTTGTGGAAAAGAACATTTTAAGGATGTTCTAAAGATCGTCGAGGGGTACACACGAGAAAGTGGTATGGACTTTTGATGGGACAAGTGTGCCCAGAATCATCTGAAGCGAGGGCGACTTGTTAGCCTCCGCGAAGACCCTGCGCTCGTGGACAGAAGTGCTATTAGACACCTTGGCGTTACCTATACCGTGTCCGAGACCAGCATCTAGGATATAACATCAATAAAGAAGGCTTTCTTAAGCAGATATAAGCGTCTCCTTCGACAGATTTGGTCTTCCAACCTGTCGGCATAGAACAAGACATCTGCGACTAACATGTTTGCCGTACCGATTCTACACTATTCCTTTGGAATGCTTTCAAAAACGAAGCACGAGCTCATGGTCTTCGACATCGTCACACGTGAGATCATGCATATGCAGAAGCGCTTGCATGTCAACTCATCCGTTCATCGCTTATACATCCCAAGCCGTGAAGGCGGGCTCAGACTTCTGAATATCTAGTGTGGAATGACCGAATTATCCTGGGTACAGACCACATCGTGGCTTCAACGAACATTCAATGTCCGCGATTTTTTGTGTGGAGAATATTGACTTTCTCAATATGTAAAAAGCAAACTCGATGTTGAAAACGAAAACGATCATCTGGAAACAACTTCTGATGATCCGGCAGTCAATATACGATTCAAGTCTGAAATAGGTAAGTCAAATGATGAAAGGATTGATGTGACAATTCAGAAAACCATATCGACTCACAAGTACTGCTGCATTTGTTCTGCCAAAAAATATATTACTGTCATTCCAGGAAAAAGGATCTTAAGAACTGTTTTACAGGATCTGAACGGTTTGTGCTAGTTGTTGGAATGAAACGAATAAGTGGTTCTCGATCGCGGCTCCCAAGATGTGAAAGCTGAGTTAGGGCTCTATAAAATCAACGCCTTAATACCTGCTTTTGAAAGGGGAACGTAAACAATTGACAACAAGAGAATCCAACAAGTCCCGTTATGTAGCGAAAGTTCGTTAGACAGTTGAAGCTATCCAAGGAATACTGAAACAAAAATACTGACTTTCAGACCACAAATTGGACCACAAATTGCTTCCGAATATTGGCTACTTCCGAATCGTATTATTCTCGAATAATCAATTCGGAAAAAGGTGACAGTCTTATGCAGAATTCTCAAGTGAGATCACAGAAAGAATGAAAGTTAGAAGAGATGTTTGTGTTTGTGTTTCTTCAAGAAACTTATCTTTCAAATTATCTCATTAGAAGGCATCTTAGACTTTCCAGAAATAACTGAGAGTGACTTGTAAATTCTGTTCACTGGAACATATCAATTACACAGGCAGTGTCACACTTGGCTGGAATGATTGATGAAGATGGTCAGATCAAATTGCAATTCGTTAAAGAATAATCTAATGTATTAAAATCGCCAGTTCAATCTCGTCACATTTTACGAAAAGTGTACAGATGCTTCGTGAAATATGAGCCAAATAGTATCGGTATTTCTGGATTGATGGAGTATGCATGTGAAAAAACCAACGGAACTAGGACTTTTGGCTGCTGCTCACATATTGCAACAATAGTATACTATCTGGCCCATGCAAGCTGCCTGTCTTAGATTGTAAGGCCAGCTAAAATTCTTAGCAAAATGTTTCAGCAGGATAGCATTTTGTCTGTGATTGAGGACGACAGTGATGAAGATTGAGGAGGTCTAATAAGAACCCGGTTCGCGAGGGGCGAGGGGACTCACGATAAACAAACACCCCGCAACAAGGGGTCTGAAATCGTACTGTAACCTCCGCGTGGTGGCCCCTGGGAGCGTAAATTATTGTGGGCTAACTACAGGCGTTTAGATCGACAAAAAAACTGTGTTACTAAATTTTACACAAGAGGTTTGATGAATGGTATGGTAGGTGACTGTAGTGAAAAAATAGATTTTGGATTGCGAAAACCTGAAAGGATTTTGAGGGGATGAGAAGGGAAATTTTGGAATGTAAAAGGAGTCTGAAGGGATAGGAAAAAGTATGCGTGACAACAGATGGGGAGTGAATGCTAGAGGGATTGATCAGCGATCCTTGTCAGAGTGGTTTTATGGGACGAATGTGTCATTTGAATGAGCAACACATTTGATTAGATTTAAGTACTTTAAATACCGTTTCTGATATAATATTACCTGTTAACAGTACCGTACTGCTGAATAAGTCAAGAAATAAGAATTAGGAAAACATATAAAATGTGGATACAGGATATATGTGGAAATTGTTTATTCTGATTCTTTAAATAGTCGAACATGTTGAGCCAGGCTTAGCCAAGGATGGACCAGGTCTGGGTCAATCTTATTTCCTCCTCTCAAATACATCACATTTTCATAGCAAATTTATTCAGGTTCGGGTATCTCGGCATGTCGGATGTTTTTTGGCCGGAACTTTTTGTAGAAAAGATTATTCAGAGGATCCTCCTTCATTATTGGTTCAATTATGTTCGCATTGTTGCCATTTATGAGTAGCTTAACTCTTCCATATCTATTATGAAGATCCACTCTGCGAGCCTGGAATGGAAGCAACTGTTTGGTTTCTACGATTAGTCCAATGATGAAACCATTTTCTTCTGCTACTTCGTAAAATCCTGGATCTAAATCCTCAGGTTCTCCTGTACAAAAATCTTCGTAATGATGAACATTAAGTCGAATCGGATCAGGATGAACTGCTCGCAATTTGTGTGGCCAGGCTGATTCTGAAAAAAAGTTCAAGTAGAAAATTAATTATTGTATTGATTATCAAAGTAATTTAATGAATAATAATTTTTATTTCGCAAAAAAAAGAAATTAATTAGTACATCAGAGGAAGAAAATAAAAATCAGTTCGTGAGGAGTTCCTTAAGTGCTCTCAAGAAAGTGGTATCCGTTTCAGTTTTCCTATCCATTTCTCTCTCGGTATCCGTTTTCATAAGTGTTTCAGTGGATTAGATTAGATTAGGTTTTTACTCCATGTATACCGTTTTCGGGTTTTCACATATCTAAAATCCCTCCTCACACAGGAGACGATTAGGCATTAAACCTTTTAGCTCAAATCCCTTGACAAAACTCTCAATTACCCCAACTTCGATAATTAGCCTCCAAATCAATGCCTGATTTACTGAATAATGTGGATTTTTTTTAATTTACAAAATCCCCTACCATCTACAGCCCAATTTGTATTAGAGACGCTAGCATTCGCCTAAAAATTTGGTCAGGGGAGTGGAAAACTGCAGGAAACCAAAACTTTCGAGCGCGGCCTGTTACTGACAGATGAGAGTGGGTTGAGAGACACCGAAAAGTGGCCAAAAACCAGCTTCAAAGCTTTTGGTCAAAGACTTATTTTTCATAATGTAGATGAGTTGTAGCAACTTTTTTTCGAATTTCATGATCATTTAACAAGTCTCTTTAATTTAAGTACGCTATGAATTGAAGAATTTTTTTAAAATTTCAGTTTTTCAAGGAATAGATTAAAAATCTTGTTCATAAGATTATGAATTCAAATGTTACCATTTTTTTCTCATTTGAAGGGTCATAGATTAATACAATGTATATATTGAATACGAATATAAGTTTGGTTTTGAATTCCCTCACTTGATACTCATGCATTTTAAAAATTCACAATATGGTATAGACATTTTTTGAATCAAAAGCTCCCCGAGGTTCCACATCGTATCTAAAGTTTGATGATTTTAGAAGGTTCATTATGATGGCTTACAACCATTTTCTAATGAAAAACAAAATGTTCGCCGGAGCCGCTTACGAAAAAATCCATGTTTAATTTGAAAAAATCGAAATTTCCAGTTTTTCTTGAAAACAAAACGAGATATGGAAAAGAGTTAAGAATGCAAAATTGTTTCTGCGGAAAATTTCAACGAAAAAACGCCCTTAACAAATTTTAATCTCACTTTTTTTTAACTTAATTTTTCGAATTAATCATGAATTCCTTCTTATTTTATCTCTCTTTCTTAGAATAATTATTTTATGTGGAAAAGCTAGATAACATTTTCAAATTTGAAAAATATCTTTACGCAATTCGAATTCTAATATTATCTGCTCTAATTTTTTCTCTTGTATAAAACAGTGAAAAACGAATTTTCACCTCTCAAAATCAAAAAATCAAGTTTGAAAAAAACGGAGAGAGACTTAAAATTATCATAGGGGTCTTTCTGTTTCAATTTTCTCAAGGAAAAATTTTTCTCTCTCAAATTGTTTCGATATATTTTCAAGTCGTAAGCAAATCTGTAAAAATTTGGAAATTTTGGTCGCTATATTGGATCCGAAATTTTTAATTTGTAACTCTTGACGTAAAAACGAAGTTAGCTGTCGTAAAAACTCCATTGTACCAAGTTTAAAGCAAATCTGTAATAATATTTGAATTTTGGCCACCATATTGGATCCAGAATTTCGAATTTGGAACTTTCAACGCCAAAGCCGAAATTAGCGACCTCAAGAACCCCCTCGTACCAAGTTTTAGGCAAATCTGTTGACATTTTTTCATTTTGCCACCATCTTGAATTCGCTTTTTCAACTTTGTAACTTTTGACGTCAAAGTCAAAATGAGCGACTCCAAAAACCCCCTTTCACCACGTTTTAAACAAATATGTAAGGATTCCAAAATTTCGACCGCTATATTGTATCCGCCCTTTTGAATTTGTAACTGTCAATGTCATAATCTATATTAACGTCTTTCTAAACCTGCCTGTATTAAGTTTTAGAAAATCTGTTGAAATTTTTTTATTTTTGCTACCATAATGGATCCGCCATTTCAATTATGTAACTTTTGACGCTAGAGTTATAATTAGCGACCTCAGAAACCTCCTTGTACCAAATTTCAGACAAGTATGTCAAATTTGGAACTTCGGCCGTTGTATTAGATCTGCAATTTTGAATTTGCATTGTTTGAAGTCGAAGTCCAAATTATCGAGCTCAAAAATCCACTTCCACCAGAGGTAAGACAAATCTGTATGAATTTGGAAGTTTTGCCCTCCATATCGAATCCGCCACTTGAACTTCGTAACTTTTGACGCTAAAGTCGGAATAACGACCTCGAAAACCCCCTTGTACCAAGTTTTAGGCAAGTTTGTGGAGATTTGTAAATTTTGGCCGCCATATTGGATCCGTTATTCTGAATTTATAACTTTTGACGTCAAAGTCGGAACTAGCGACCTCAAAAACCCCCTCTTACCAAGGTTCAGGAAAATCTGTGAGAATTGTGAAATTTTGACCTTTATATTGGATCCGCCATTCTGAATTTGTAATCTCTGACGTCAACGTCAAAACGAGCGACCTCAAAAGCCCCCTTTCACTAAGGTTTAGGGATTTCTGTAAAAACTGACAAATTTTGGCCTCCATATTGGATCCGCCATTCTGAATTTGTGACTTTTGACGTCAAAATCAAAATAAGCGGCCTCAAAAACCCTCTTGTACCAAGTTTCAGGCAAGTATGTAAAAATTTGAAAATTTTGGTCGCCATATTGGACCCGACATTCCAAATTTGTAAATTTTGAGGTCGAAGTCAAAATTAACGACCTCAAAAATCCCCTTTCGCAAAGGTTCAGGCAAATCTGTAAAAACTGAAAAATATTGGCCTCTATATTGGACCTGCTTTTTTGAGTTTGTAACTTTTGACGTCAATGTCGAAATAAGTGACCTCAGAAGCCCTCTTGTACCAAGTTTTAGGCAAGTCTGTGAAAATTTGTAAATTTTTCCCGCCATATTGGATCCACCATTCTGAATTTGTATCTTCTGACGTTAACGTTAAAATGGGCGACCTCAAAAATCCCCTTTCACTAAGGTTTAGATATCTCTGTAAAAACTGAGAAATTTTGGCCTCCGTTTTGGATCTGTCATTTTGAATTTGTGACTTTTGACGTCGAAATAAAAATAAGCGACCTAAAAAAACCCCCTCGTACCAAGTTTCAGAAAAGTATGTAGAAAAATTGAAAATTTTGAGCGCCATATTGGATTCGACATTTTAAATTTGTGAATTTCAATGTTAAAGTCAAAATTATCGACCTCAAAAACCCCCTTTTGCAAAGGTTTAGGCAAATCTGTGAAAACTGAAAAATATTGGACTCCATATTAGATCCGCTCTTTTGAGTTTGTAATTTATGATGTCAAATTAAAAACTAGAGACCACAAAAACCCCCTTGCATCATTTTTTTGACAAGTTCGTGAAAATTTGTAAATTTTGTCCGCCATATTGGATCTACCATTTTTAATTTGTAACTTTTGACGTCAAAGTGGAAGCTAGCGACCCCAGAAACCTCCCCTTACCAAGATTTATGAAAATCTGTAAGAATTGAACAATTTTTACCATCATATTGGATCCACCATTTTGAATTTGTAACGTTTGACGTCAACGTCGGAATAAGTGACCTCAAAAGTCGTCTTTCACTAAGGTTTAGGGATCTCTGTTAAAACTGAGAAATGTTGACCTCCATATTGGATCCGCCATTCTGAATTTGTGACTTTTGACGTCAAAATAAAAATAAGTGACCGCAAAAACCCCTTTGTACCAAGTTTTAGGCAGGTATGTAGAAATTTGGAAATTTTGGTCGACATATTGGATTCGACGTTAAATATTTATAAATTTTGACGTCAAAGTCGAAATAGGCGACCTCAAAATGCCCCTTTTGCAAAGGTTCAGGCAAACCTGTAAAAATTGAAAAATATTGGCCTCCATATTGGATCCGCTCTTTTGAGTTCGTAACTTTTGACGTCAAAATGAAAATTAGCGACCTCAAAGACTCCCTTGTTCCAAGTTTTAGGCAAGTCTATGAAAATTTGGAAATTTTGGTTGTAATACTGGATCCGCCATTTTGAATTTGTAATCTTTGACGTCAGAATTTGAATCAGAGATCTCAAGAACCCTGTTATACCAAGTTTCATACCAATCCGACGAAATCTTGAATTTTTACCAGTTTTCGGTGTCTTCTAGCCCACTGTGCGCTCGACAGTAGTTAAGGACGGTGGATAAAGGGGACTTAGAAATTTGTTTGGTTGCCTCCAATTATGGACACGGCCTTGACCCCATATTTATTTTCGGAAGTAGATTGTAGGATTAATAGAAAAAACTTTCCAATTATTCGGGGTCTGATGAAATCCTGTAATCTATATAGCGTGAAATACGTCGCGTTTTTTATAATAAAATAAAGATTTTGATGGAAAATATTCATTTTCTGAAACTCTAAAATTAACATCGAGCAGACAAATCCCGAGAGAGAGATGGCGCGTGTCAAACACACTTGACTTCAGTCATATTTTACAGACACAACAACGACACTAAAAAAAAACGCTCTGTATAACATCCTTCCATAAACTAAGCTTCACAATTATGAAGCAAATTTCCCGATTTAGTGCGAAACGAAAGTGGAAAATACTTCCGAATTTTTTGAGAACTAAGCGCCGGAAGATGACAGATGAAGAAGCAAGAGAAACCGATCTAGCAGCGCGTTCACAAGATGGTGGCGGCCCTTTTTGTTCTAAAATGATAAAATCGCAGATTGCTCAAGGAATCACGGTCGGTGATTTATCTCTTTCCTCAAAACTAATTATCGAAAGATATAAGGAAAAACTAATCTTGTGAAATTATTTATTCATAAATACACAAGTCTTTGTCCTTCATAAATAAATGATTGAATGAATTTCCAAACTTGACGAAATTATTTAATTTGAAATTTACAAGTCTGTTTCTCAAAAACAAATAAATGCCGTAAGTTGTCAAATTATTTATTGCTAACTTCACAATTTGCTTCCCTTTATGAATGAATTTACCAACCTTGTGAAGTTATTTATTCATAAACACACAAGCGTTTGTTGTTTAAGAATAAATGAAGAAATAAATTTACCAACTTTGCGAAATTATTTATTTCCAAATTTACAAATCCGTTTTTTGCACAAAAATAAATTCCCTAAGCTGTCGAATTATTCATTGCTAACTTCACAATTCAATTTCCTTTACGAATTCATGAATTGACGAGCTTTGTGAAATAATATATTCATAAATTTACAAGCCTTCGTTGTGTATAAATGAATAAATAAATAAATTTACTAACTTTGCTAAATTACTGATTTCCAAATTCACAAGTCCATTTCTTGTTAACAAACAAATTTCCTATGGTGTCAAATTATTTATTGCTAACTTCACACGTCACTTTCCTTTTATAAATAAATAAATTTACCAATCTCGCAAAATTATTTATTTATAAATTCACAAGCCTTTGTCCCTTATGAATAAATAAATGAATAAATTTAAAAACTTCGCGAAATTATTTATTCCAGAATTCGCAAGCCTCTTTCTTCTAATAGGTAAAAAAATTCTGTAAGTTTTCATATTATTTATTTATGGATTCACGAGGCTATTTCGATTATAAATAAATTCATTTACTATTTTTATGTAATTATTTATTTGTAGATTCACAAGTCTATGTCCTTCATGAGTAAATGAATATTTGAATTTACCAACTTTGCGAAATTATTTATTCCGAAATCCGAAATCTTATAAACAAATAAATTCCCTTAGTTATCAAATTATTTATTGCTAGCTTCAAAATTGACTTTCTTTGATAAATAATAATAATTTCGCAAAGTTGGTAAGTTTATTTATTTATTCATGATGGACAAAGACTTGTGGATTTCGTAAAGTTGGAAATTTCATTTATTTATTTATTCATGAAGGACAGAGACTTATGAATTCGAAAATAAATAATTTTGCAGAGTTGATAAATTTATTTCTTTATTTATTCATAAAGGACAGAGACTTGTGAATTCAGGAATAAATAATTTCGCAAAGTTGGTAAATTTATTTATTTATTTATTCATGGAGGACAGAGACTTGTGAATTTTAAAATAAATAATTTCACAAAGTTGGTAAATTTATTTATTTATGAAGGAAAGTGACTCGTGAAGGTAACAAAAAATAATTGTCTAAACTTAGTGAATTTATGCATTAACAAATGACTTGTGAACTTAGTAAATAACTTCTATCAAAATATTCATTTTTTCATGAAAACTCGATTTATTTTACGTTATATGGATTCCAGGATTTCATCAGGCCTCGAATACTTGGTGAGTTTTGTCTATTTATCCCACAATCTACTTTCAGAAATGAATATGGGGTCAGGGCCGTATTCGTAATTAGGGACAACCAAAAAAATTTCCAAGTCTCCTCTATCCAACGTCCATAAAGGCAGTGAAAACGCGACTAAGCGAGAAAATCCCGACTGGTCACCCATCCGTGCGCTAACTGCCACCGTCCGTGCTTAACATTCAAGATCTTGACGAGTCGAGAATCACCACTTGGCTTCTGCCGTCGGTGTGTGAGCGTTTCAGTATCTTCACCCCTTTCCATGTCCATATCCGTTTCAGTATCCTTTTTCGTACTCGATATTTAGTATTAAAATGACAAGATTGAAGTTTGAGATTCGATCATTTATCCGATACCCTTCTATTAAAAAGTGTGCTCTCATGAAATACGCGTAACTTTCAGTACGTTGAGAGAAGAAGACTTATTATAATTTCATTAATTTCAAATAAGAGATAAATATACTGCATTTTATAATGCACTTAAAATTACAAATATTATATTTACCAATAGGGTGAGGGAAAACAACAAAGATGAAACACAGAACACTAATCAGGATCCTCATTTTATTTAATTAAAAGAAACCCACTTATGAAGAATTTCAAGAAGACTGTATTTCATAATTATTCTTCAAAATGTTTTAATATATATGTACTAATCGCTATCTCATTATTCTTTTTAAATTATTGGTCTTTTATACGTCTGTCTCTCTCACACTGAAGTTGTGATAATACTTCAGATTTATGATACTATATGAATAATTTAGAAGTTCAAGATAACATTATATTCAGTCTATTTACACTTCATCTGGCTTCTAATTAATATGTTAATTATTTACATTCTAGTTGTTGATTGTATTCAAATTTGTATGAGTGCTGTGGAAATTGCGTCTTTCAAGCACATTTGAAAGGCCTTAAATTAACAAAATGTATATACACATGTTCAAATTAAACTTAGCAACGATATGATGATTAGGTGACAATTAAATCATGTATTTTATTACTTCATAGTCGACGTGAGAGAGAAATATTGACAGAAGCTATTTTTGGAGTCAACGTAAAGAAGAGGACAATTCGCACATATCAAAAAGTTGCCTGTTGGAAAAGAATTAAACGTAAAATGTTAAAACTTACGGTGACTAAAGGAATTAGCAACATATCTATCAAATGAATTAGTCACGATATCGCTGGTTACTATTTCAAAGAGTAGTTTAAAGGCAACTCCAATTCAAAAACTGATTTATTACATAAATGCAATTTCATTTCTATAAAACATTAAATGATCTTATACATTCAATAAGTTTTTAAGAGGTAAGAATAAACGCTTCAAGGACGAAAGATCTGATTTTTGGTACTACAACTACCCTGATGTCGAAATGGCTGAATTTGATTCGTTCCCAATTAAAAATTCTGAAAATCCTAAAATTAAATTTTTTTCTATTGCTATTCTCAAGATAACCTGGAAAGATAAGGTTGCATATTTTCTTTGAATGTTGTGCGATTTTGATAGTGCTTTAAGGGCTTTGTTACCAGCCCTAACCTCAAAATTGAATTGACTCATTTTACTCCCTAAGTACTGGAATTACATCTTTGTTAGATACTTAGGGCGTACTTCTGTTTAGAATCAAGTCTGTATTCGGGGTACAAAATTGTCCAATTTCAGTACTCTTTGCGTAAACAAATTTTCTTGGATTGTAGTCAGAGCATTCGAAAAATCAATTTACACAGAAAGTATTGAAATTAGTCAATTTTCCACTCCTAATATAGACTTGATTGATAACAGGAGAAGGCCCTGAGTGTCTAATGAACATGTAATTCTAATATTAATGAAGTAAAATGAGGCACTTCAATTTTGAGGTTTGGGCCTGATTCGATGACACTTGAAGAAAGAATTTGTTTGATTTAAGGGCTCTCAAAGGTTAAACTATTCGATTTTAAATGCAACTGTTCCACTATTTTGTTGAAAATTCGTTCGTTTTTTTAAAGGTTCAACTAGTTGGTTGTGAGCGCAACTGCTTGAATGATAATTTTTTTTAAAAATCAACTATTTTGTTTTAAATCCGTCCAGTGGATTTAAAATTCCTCTTCGTAGGTTTAAAATGCAACTATCTGGTTCAAAATCTCATCCCCTTCTTTTGAAGGTCCAAATCTTTGATGATAAGTGCAACTGTTTGGTTGATAATTAATTTTTTCTGAAAATTCAACTGTGTGATCAAAAATTTATCTTTCTATGTTAAAAATTTAACGATTTTATTAAATAGTGCTTTTTTGGTTAAAAATTCAACTATTTTGCTGAAAAATCGTCTTTTCGGATAGGGAATTCGCCCCTTTTGGTTTTTAGTCATATTTTTTGGTAAAAGTTCTTAGTTCAAAATTCATCTTTTTTGGTGAAAAATTCAACTATCTTTTAAATAACTCGTTTTTTTGGCTTGAAGATGCAACTATCTTTCAATAAAACAGTTTTTAGTTGAAGTTTAATCATGTTTGTTTGGAAATTCGACCATTTGTTTGAAAATTCAATTATTTGGTTAAAAATTCAAGTATGTGATTGGAAATTCCTCTCTTTTGCTTGGAAGTTCAATTAGTCACCCTGATGATGTGATTTCTAGACAAAAACATTATTTTTATCAAAAAAAGATAAAGCTCACAAAAAAATTTATTTCAACGACGTTTTTTGCAATTGACTTTTTTCTACCGATTGCTTCTTACTAATTTTTGATAAATAGTTGAATATTGATGAAAGGTGGCTTATTTTTCCGGGAAAAATATTCTCTACAATTTTACTATTTCGAATTTTGAAAGTAAATTTTTCTATGCCTGAGATCGTTAAAATATTTTTTTTTTGAAGAAAATATTCTTTAGACAAATAACTATATGTGAAGATTATTGACTTACTTCCAAGATTGGAAACAGTAGAGTTGTAGGGGATCTTTTCCTTAGAAAAAGCCATGATTTATGAAAATTCCACCATTTTTTCAAAATTAGTATGAAGCGACAGTGAGAATATATTCAATTACATCAAATATTGTTAAAATAGATATTTTTCGTAAGTTTCAAACTTTTTTCATGAAAAACTAGTCTTTCCTTTCATAAGAAATGACTGATAATATCACTTCAATTCTTAAAATCATAGAAAACTTTTTTTTCTGATACCTGCTTTTTGGCAAAACTACCTAAAAGAGTTTCAAATGAGAAAGCAATCAGAATCAAACATTTTCAAAAACGTGTGAAAATTTCAGAGATTCAAAGCTGCAGACGTTTAAAAATGTATTATTTAAGTTATAAACTTACAGTTGTAAAAATTATACACAGTTTTTGAAAGTTATGTGATTTCAATGATGGTCGGCTTATTTCTTTTCAAAGCATATCCTACAACTTCAGCAAATCCAATTATTTAAAAATTTGATTGGCTGGCAAAGAGAATTAATTGTTCATAAAGAATGTTTGACGATTATTCATTTTTAAATAATTTCAGTCATTGGGCAATCTTTTTGAAGAGAAAATTAACCACAATTTATTGAAATGGTAGGTATTAGGTACATACACTGGAACCCCCATTTAGTGACGGTCTTGGATGACCGTGACTCCGTTCCAAGAATTTGTATGATGTAAACAGTCAGGAGAAACTGCTGGACTCCGCTGAGCTCACGCGCCTCTATTTCTCGGCCACTTGGACCCTCTCATAAAAGAATGTAAGCCTACGGCTATCCTCTCTCTTGGTCCCTTGGACCCGCTCATCAACGAATGCGAAACGGCGGAATTCTAGGAATACGGTATATGTAGGCCTGTTGAATAGGGGTTTCAGTGTATTTCGAGAAGTTTGGTTTTTGAGTTTATTTATGAGTATCTATCAAATTTCATTCAAATTAATTTCATCAAATTTTTCAAGACCTGTCTGATTTCTCAACAATTTATTTAGTTGTATGCGAATTTAGATACAGATTTCTATACAAATTAATTGAAAATTTTCGAATTCCTAAGAATTTGGTTGTTTGAGTCTAATTTTGGACGTATTGAAATTAGTCAATTCTTCATTTCGAATACAGACTTGATTCTGAACAGGAGTAGGCCCTCAATATATAAAAAAATGTGATTCTAGTATTCATGGAGAAAAATGAGGTAATTTAATTTTGGAGCTCGGACCTGGTTCCAGCGCCCTGGAATCAAACAAATTCTTTCTTCAAGGGTGATGAAATGAGGCCCTAACTTTAAAACTGAATTTTTTCATTTTACTCCATAAATATTAGAATTGCATCATTATTAGATCCTGAGGGTCTACTCCTGTTTAGAATCAAGTCTGTATTCGGAGTGAGAAATTGGCCAATTTTGATACCTTTTGCGTGAAACGAGTTTTTTGGATTCTAACCCGAACATTCGAAAAAATCGTTTTACACCGAACGCGTTGAAATGAGCCAATTTTTCTCTCCGAGTGCAGGCTTCATTTTGGACAGCAGTAGGCCCAAATATCTAACAAAGATGGAATTCTAGTATTCACGAAGTATTATTTCTTTTTATTACCATACCATTGAGCCAAATCCCTTTCGGCGTATTGTAACTATTTTGGTTCTAGTCTCGTAATTTTACCGGAGATATATGAATATGAAGGTTGTGATGCTCCACTACTTGACTTCCATAGAATTTCTTGTAAAAATGTCTCATACAGTCTTTCACTTTGTCCGAATCCCATACTATCTTACCATCAGCATTAATAATTCCAACTATCTCAGTGCTAGTACTTTCTTTCCCAATCTTCTTAAGCCATTTCCAAAATGATTTCTCATTTCCTTCCAAGTCATTTTGCATTTTTTATCTCCTTCGGCTCTGATTTTATCCTTGCTTTCCTTGACTAGTATCTTGGACTTTCTGCTTTCATCCCTATCATCATTTTTCAATATATCCTTTTCCTTACTGCTAAGATCTTTACTATTTAACATTCTCGATTACGCTTGCTTTTTCTCGTTAACAGCCACGAGGATTTCATCATTACATCAAACATCTCCAGCCTTTCTTCCTACGTCCGCAGTACCGCACAATTTAGATTCACTCTTGCAGATAATATCCCGTAGTATTATCCATGCACTCTCTGCATTTTTATGGTTCAATTCAGTCTTCCAGTCTTCTTCACGACGTCCTAAATATTTATTCAGCTTTTCACGATATACCAATTGTACTTCTGATTTCTGCAAATTCTCTATTTTAACTCGCGCCTGCTTCGGCTTATTATTAATTTTTCTTCTTCTCTATCCTTGACCTAGACTCATTTTTGAAGCTAAGAGATAGTGATTCGTTCCGCACTCAGAGCCTCTTATAACCCTTGTATCTCTTACAAGCCCTCTCAGTTCTTCATCTCCTACAATGAAGTCAATCATACTACGGTTTTCGCCTTTGCACCAAATATACATGTGGATCCTTTTATGTCTGAACCAAGTATTCGTAATGAACAAGCCTTTTTCTAAGCATAAGCTAATCAATTTATCCCCGTTTCCGTTCGTTTTTGAGTCTCCGAAATGGTCCAGTACCCTGTCGTCGGTACCTTCGAGTAACACACCAACCCAGGTATCCATATCTGCAGGTGGAATGATTCTCTCCCTAGGATTGCAAGTACCTGTGATATCATTTAGCGTGTCCCAGGCGGTATTTTATACAACCCTACTGTCAACATCAACTGAAGCGTAGCACGCTATAATAAATAGCCTTCTCATTTCCACTTTCATTCTGACCCATAGTAATCTAGGAGATACACATTCATACTTTTTGACATGTTGTTTTGCTCTCTCATTCATAATCAGGCCGAATCCTTGGCAACCTAATGATTCATTATCTACTCCTGACCAAAATTTGAGACCGCTTTCTGTCTTTCTTACCTCACATCCCTTCTTCTTTGTTTCCGGTACACATAAAATATCTAGCTTCCTTACTTGCATTTTGTCCCGCAATTCCTTTTCCTTGATATCATTTACAGCTCTAGCATTACAAACACCCTTCATTCATCTCCTGAAACTTTTCCGAAAACATGCTCTTCGTCAACAGAAGTGTCAATCCTATCCGAGGCTACATTATTATTTGTATTATTCATTGGTAAAAGTATACAGCTAGCTACAACTTGATGCGAGAGATTTATTCCATAAGTTTGAATCATGTCCAAATTAAGCATCTATGTAAATCGTCATAAGGTGGAGTGTTCATTCATAACATTAGTCCTACCAAACTTCAGTCATTCAAAAAAAAGTATGAAAACCAAGCGTCAATTCGGAAAATCTGTTTTCTTTTGAGACTAGGGTCCTTCAAAATCTTATATAGAAAAGATAAAATGCTACGAGAGAAATACTCAGCGTAAATTGCGTTTTCAGTCGGAGAAATTCTCACTACAATTGAGGAATATTGAAAAACACTTAAAAAATTGAAAAATAAGCGCGTAGAAAATCATGACAGAATTTCGAAATGTATTTTTTATTAGAACGACTTCTTCTGCGACACTGCACGTTATCGACTGCTCTCAAAAGATTTCTCGATTTGAAATTTGAAACCGTTACAAGGCTGACCGACGAAACCTTTTATGATTTCCTGCGTAAATTTGAAAAACGTGTTCTCTAGCAAGACTAGAGAGTAAAGTGAGGTAAGTCGATTTTAAGATTAGGGCCTGATTCCAGCGCCCATAAATCAAACAAATTCTTTCTTTGAGGGTGATGGAACCAGGCCCTAACCTCAAAACTAAATTTCGTTATTTTACTTCATAAATACTAGAATTATATGGGTGCAGTTCCGAATAGTACATAGCTTCAATTGATTTGAAACTGAGTACATCCATGTATTTTGACTTGCTTATCACGAAAATGATAGTGAAAATACCCGCAAATTTGATTTTCATGGTGAAAACCATGAAAAACCCATGAAAGTCATGATTTTTTTGCGTTTATCTCAGTAAATAATAAAAATTTTCGAAAAAGCTTCAAGCAAAAGTTGTATATCTACTGAAAATACACATTTTATATGGCGTAAGTTTTTCTGAAAAATCAATATTTTCCGAGAGAAGTAGGAAAATGTGTAGGGGGCGTACTTCGGAAACGCTCATACCTCCGATTAATTTGAAACTTTGTATACCTATGTATTTTGATGCGCTAATCACGCATGTGATAGCGAAAATTGACACCAATTCGATTTTCATGGTGTCAACCATGAAAAGTCCATGAAAATTATGGTTTTCTGCGTTTATCTCAGTGAATAATAAAAAATTTTGAATACAGACTGATTCTAGACAGATGTAGACCCTGAGCATCTAACAAAGTTGCAATTAGAGTATTCGTGGAGTAAAATAAGGTAATTTAATTTTGAGGTTAGGGCCTGTTTCCAGCGCTCTTAAATCAAACAAATTCTTTCCCTGAGTGAAAAATTGACTAATTTCAATACGTTCTGTGTGAAATGATTCTTTCAAATGCTCGGTTTAGAATCAGAAAAGCTCGTTCTGCACGAAAAGTATTGGAATTAGCGAATTTTCCACTCCCAATACTGACTTGATTCAAAATAGGAGTAGGCTCTAAGTATTCAACGAAGATGTAATGCTAGTATTCATGGAGTAGAATAAAGCAATTCAATTTTGAGATTAGGGCCTGGTTTCAACGTCCAGAGAGGCTGAAAAGTACTGAATGGATAACCAGACTGGATGCGAGGTAGTCGAAAAAGCTCGTAAGAGTTGCACGCGATGCACGTTACTTTTAATTTTGAGGTCAAACTTTAGCGAAGAAAGACGGATCGTCGACGAACCTACCTTACTTTGCCTTACTTTAGTTTTCTTCCTTCCAACGGGTCTTCCTCATTTTTTTCCTTTTCAGGTAGAAAAGTGGTTAGTTTTTGAACGTACCTAGTCACGAAACGCCGAACGTCAAAGGACAAGTTCAGCCACGTTTAAACAATCGATAACAATTTGGAAAACTGCACCGATATTTAAAGAAGAGAACAAATTCGAAGAAAAGAGACCACTACACACAGAAAATAGAAAATATACATTCAAATGTCACTAGTACTGATTTTGTCACATAGCGTTAATATTAAACTGATTTCATTCGTTCCTATGACAACCAATTATGAATTGCAGTTTTAGCATTCGGATCGGACTCGTTATAAATATCCATCCTGAATTGATTTTTGCGCAAACATAAAGATAAAATACTATTTATGAAGTTATTTACTAAGTTCACAAGTCATTTGTTAATGCATGAATTTACTAAGTGTAGACCATCATTCACTGGTAACTTGAAAAGTCACTTTCCTTCCTACATAAATAAATTACCCAACCTTGTGAAATTATTTATTTATAAATACACAAGTGTTTCTTCTTCATGAAAAAAATTATTGAATTGACCAAATTTGCAAAACTATTTATTTTAGAATTAACAAGTCTCTGTCCTTTATGAATAAATAAATAAATGAATGTACCAACTTTGCGAAATGATTTATTTCCAAATTCACAAGCCTCTGTCCCTTATGAATAAATATATAAATGAATTGACCAACTTTGTAAAATTATTTATTTTCAAACTCACAAGCCTGTTTCCTTTATGAATGAATAAATTTACCAATTTTTCGAAATTATTATTATTTATGAAGGAAAGTAAATTGTGAAGTTAGCAATAAATACTTTGAAAACTTAGACAATTTTTTCATTTATTAGAAGGAAGAGACTTGTGAATTTGAAAATAAATAATTTTGCAAAGTTGGTGAGTTTATTTATTTATGAGGGAAATAAGCTTGTGAAGTCGGAAATAAACAATTGTGCGAAGTTCGTAAATTTATTTATTTATTCATAAAGAACAGGACTTGTGAATTTATAAATAAATAATTTCGCAAGGTTGATGAATTTATTTATTTATGAAAGGAAAGTAACTTGTGAAGTTCGCAATACATATTTGACAATATAGGAAATTCAATTGTTCATAAAAGTGAAGTGACTTGTGAAGTTAGCAATAAATAATTTGACAACATAGAAAATTTATTTGTTTATGAGAAATGAACTTGCGAATTTGGAAATAAATAATTTCACAAGGTTGGTAAATTTATGTATCTATAGAGAGAATTGAATTGTGAAGTTGGCAATAAATAATCTGACAACATAGAAAATTTATTTGTTCATTAGAAATGGACTTGTAAATTCGGAAATAAATATTTTCCCCAATTTGGTAAATTTATTTATTCATTTATTCATAAGAATCAAAGACTTGTGTATTTGTGAATAAATAATTCCACAAGGTTGGTTAATTTATTTGTTTATCAAGGAAAGTGACTTGTGGAGTTAGCAATAAATAATTGTCTAAACTTAGTAAATTTATGCATTTAAAATTACTTGTGAACGTAGTAAATAACTTTATATATAGTATTTTATCTGTGTATTTCTGCAAAAAATAATGTCAGTATGCATGTTTATAACGAAAATTGTTAGTTTTTATTTATATATTCCGATAATTTGTTTTAAGGAAAACGATAAACTACCGATTGCGATACTCTGAGTAATCTGCGATTTTATCATTTTAGTACAAAAAGTGGCCGTTACCGTCTTGTGAACGCGCTGCTAGATCGGTTCCTCTTGCTTCTTCATCTGTCATCTTCCGGCGCGCAGTTCTCAAAAAATTTGGAAGTATTTTTCACTTTTGTTTCGCCTTAAATCGCGAAATTCGCTTCATAATTGTGAAGCTTAGTTTGTGGAAGGATGCATACAGAGCATTTTTTTATTTAGTGTCGGTGTTGTGTCTGTAAAATATGACTGAAGTCAAGTGTGTTTGACATTCGCCACCTCTTTCTCGGGATTTGTCTGTTCGGTGTCGATTTCAACGTTTCAGAACATAAATATTTTCTATCAAAATATTAATTCTTCCGTGAAAAACGCGAGAGACACCGAAAACTGGCCAAGGCTTAAGATTTCGTCAGATTGGTATCAAACTTGGCATAACAGGGTTTTTGAGATCGCTCATTTCAATTTTGACGCCAAAAGCGACAAATTCAAAATGGCTGATCCAATATGGTGGCCAAAATTTACAAATTTCCACAGACTTAACTGAATCTTGGTACAATGGGGTTTAGCGACAGCTAACTTCGTTTTTTACATCAAAAGTTACAAATGAAAAATGTCGGATCCAATATGGCAGCCAAAAGTTCCAAGTTTTTACGGATTTGCCTACGACTTGAAACAATATAGAAAAAATTTCAGAAAGAAAAATTGTTCTTCGGAAAAATTGAAACAAAAAGACCCTTATAATAATTTTATGTTTCACTCCGTTTCTTTGAACTTAATTTTTTTATTTTAAGAGGTGAAAATACGTTTTTCACTATTTTATACCAGAGAAAAAATTTGAGCGATTAAAATTTGTTAAGATCATTTTTTCGTTGAAATTTTTCCCAGGATCAATTTCGCATTCTTAAGTCTTTTCCTTATCTCGTTTCGTTTTCAAAAAAACTTTGAATTTCGACTTTTTAAAATTAAAAATGGACTTTTTCATAAGCGGCTCCGGCGAAGATTTTGTTTTTCATCAGAAAATGGTTCTAAGACATCATAATGAACCTTCTAGAATCATAAAACTTGAGATACGATGTGGAACCTTGGAGAACTTTTGATTAAAAAATGTCTATATTGTAAATTTTCAAAATGCATGAGTTCCAAGTGAGGAAATTCAAAACTAAACTAATATTCGTATTTAATATATACATCGTATTAATTTATGACCCCTCAAATGAGAAAAAATTGTAACATTTGAATACATAATCTTATGAACAAGTTTTTTGAATCTATTTCTCAAAAAACTGAAATTTGAAAAAAATTCTTCAATTCATAGTATACTAAAATTGAAGGGACTTGTTAAATGATCATAAAATTCGAAAAAAAATTGCAACAACTCACCTGCATCATGAAAAATAGGTCTTTCACCAAAAGCTTTGAAGCTGGGTTTTGGCCACTTTTCGGTGTCTCAGCCCACTGTCATCTCTCAGTAACCGGCCGCGCTCGAAAGTTTTGGTTTCCTGCAGTTTTCCACTCCCCTGACCAAATTTTCAAGCTAATGCTAGCGCCTCTAATACAAATTCGGCTGTAGATGGTGGGGAATTTTAAAAATTGAAAAAAATCCACAGGATTCAGTAAATCAGGCATTGCTTCGGAGGCTCATTATCGAAGTTGGGGTAATTGGGAGTTTTGTCAAGGGATTTGAGCTGAAAGGTTCAATGTCTAATCATCTCCTGAGTGAGGAGGAATTTTAGATATGTGAAAACCCGAAAACGGTATACATGGAGTAAAAAACTAATCTAATCTAATCCACTGTAACACTTATGAAAACGGATACCGAGAGAGAAATGGATAGGAAAACTGAAACGGATACCACTTTCTTGAGAGCACTTAACGAACTCTTCTCGGACTGATTTTTACTTTCTTCCCCTGATGTACTAATTAATTTCTTTTTTTGCGAAATAGAAATTATTATTTATTAAATTACTTGAATAAACAGCCCCACAAAAAAAAAAATTTTCTGAATCCCGAGCTAAACCACCACACCTATACGTTTTTGGGGTCGCTGAATCCGATTCCTGGGTCAGTTTGACCCTATCAGGTCAGGATCAAGGTCAATTAAAGGTCAAAATGAAGAAAACCGTCGGACCGGAGAAAACCTCCATCTTCAGACGTTTTTTCGGTCGCTGAATCCGGATCCGGGCTCAATTTGACCCCATCAGGTCAGGATCGAGGTCAAGTGAAGGTCAAAATGAGAAAAAAACAATTAAACCGGCATGAACCACTACTTCAAAACGTTTTTGGGGTCGTTCAACCCAAATCCTAGGTCATTTTTTCTCCATCTGTTTGGGATCAAGGTCATCCCAAGGTCAAAATTGAGAATACCATGAAATTGGAGAAAAGCTCTACTATAAGACGTTTTTGGGGTCGCTGAATCCAAATCCGGGGTGAGTTCGACGCAATGAGATCAGGATCAAGGTCGTGTCAAGGTCAAAAAGAGAAAAAAAACATTGAATCGGAGGAAACCACTCTTCTAATGCGTTTTTGGGGTCGCTGAATCCGAATCTGGGGTCATTTTCACCCAATCAGGTGACGATCAGGGTCGAAAGAATTTATCCAAACAGAGTTTCGTTACAATTTCTGAATCCTTACATTGGATATCGGGAATTATCCCTACATTCACTGTTTCTCGCGGTATATAACCTTTTCATCCTCGACAGATCTTACGAGTGGTTTCCTTTTACGTTTCACTCCGTTCTCATCACTTTCTCTCTTCAATGACCAGCAGTAATCAGCCACCATATTTACATCCCATCGAGCTTGATATCTCATTTCCATTGTCTTTATGTCTTGATGGAACCTCTTCCCTTGCTTCTCACTCAAAGCTCCTAGATTCGTTGGGAAGTAATCCATATGTGAGTGCAAATAGTGTAACGTATGGCTCATCAAACATCCTAGTTTTTTTAATAAATCGCTATCATTCGAGCCAGTATTTCTTTGCACTCTTCACTTTCATAATTCCCAAGAAAATTCTTCACAACTTCTTTGAAACTGATCCAGGCTAATTTTTCCTTGTCATTCATTGTAGAAATGAAGTCACCATCTCTCATTAGTTTTCGTATTTGTGGTCCATCGAGACACTTTCAGTTATTCTCGCGTCACAAAGATGAGGAAATTGTTCTTAGTGACGCGAAAATAAATGAAGGTGTGTTCGATGGACCACAAATACGCAAACTATTGAGAGATGGTGACGTCATTCTTACAATGAATAGCAAGGAAAAAGCAGCCTGGATCAGTTTCAAAGAAGTTGTGAAGAATTTTCTTGAGAATCATAAAAGTGAAGAGTGCAAAGAAATAGTGGCTCGAGTGATAGCGATTTATAAAAAACTAGGGTGTTCGATGAGCCTCAAGTTACACTATTTGCACTTACATATGGATTACTTCCCAACGAATCTGAGGGATTTTAGTGAGGAGCAAGAGGAGATGTCCCATCAAGATATAAAAACAATGGAAATGAGATATCAAGGTCGATGAGATGTAAATATGATGGCTGATTACTGCTGATCATTGAAGAG
>JAUMHM010088788.1:0-27943 GCA_032362435.1 Melikaiella ostensackeni
GGGCGCGCCCGCCCCCCGATGACAAAGTTCAAAGTAATTTAGCGGAAATCATTCGTTAGAGACTACCTAACAATTTCTGATAATCTCCCGTAAGCTTAGTTCAGACCCAGGAACGTGAATCTCATTTTTCCGAGAACAAAAGTTTTCCCATGTTAATCTTATGGGATTTTTCGGACCTTTGCGGTACGTTTAAATATTAACCGATTTGTCTAAATCTTAGAGGGAATTTTTTTCTAGGAACCTCAAAAAATGGCCGAGTGGCATGTGTGACTAGTGGTTTTTTCCGATTTAAAATTTGAGCCCAAATCAAGTAATTTACATTTGTACGTTGTTTTTTCCCTTTTTTGCTCTCGAATTATTTTTCCTCCTTTCCTGCGTATTATATGCATAAACTTCAGTGTCACTGTGCAACTATAATATGACATCTGCCTTGCTAAAAATTGTCACTGACTTGAACATTAATGCCGCAATCATTCAATGAACGAAGAGTTATGAACCTAACTTAGGGATTACCTGTTTGTGTTGGTAAAATCCGAAAAATAATTAGTAAGTTCCCGAATTATTCAAGATGATTGATATACCTGTAGAACTAATAGTACGATTTTTTCGCACATTTTGTTAGGGCGTTTTTCTACTTTGTTGTTCATTAATACGTATTCTTTCTCGATGCATTAGAGTTTTTCATTTTAGAACACTGCTTAAAAAAAGACTGAGACTGCATAAAGGAGGAAGGACGAGGTTTTTTAGCTATTTGTCTCTTCGGGGTACAAATTACAGAAAACTTAATTTCTCAATCATTTTTTCCACACACACTATGATGTAGTTTCTTTCGATTTGGCATCACTAAATGCTGGGATGCTTTAGTATTCAGACTCGCAATAGTGAATATTGATTTCGTACTCATAGTATTTACAAATCATCACTCCAACACGTGGGAATAGTTGGTCTTTTCGTCTTCGGCTCAGAATACTTATAATCAGAGTTCATCACTGCGATTTGTAAAGTCGATGTTTAATATCCAACTATCAATATTTGGGTATTTTTCTTCTATCTGGGATAGTCGATGTTAAGTGTTTAATATGCAAAAAGCTGGGGATTATTACTCCGATCCGATTGACATTAATAAAACTAAAAATCAATATCAACAATAGTATACAAATTTAGTAGTAAATAAAAAATAAATTATTATAGAAAGGAATTCATTTTAGATCAGTTTATATTTCCATTCAAACATCTTATCTTAATGTTTATGTGGAATTATTTTTTATATAATGTGAACAGAATCGTAGCGTCCATAACCTAATTATCACTATTTTGATGGAAGTGCCTGACGAATATTGAATTACAGTATTTTAATGGTATACTTTTTCATATGTATATTATTTCCATACTTTCGCCTTCAGTTAATAAATTTATTAATTCATTGTCAATTGATGGCTTATACCAATTTTCTTATATTGAATTGTTTTCATTTGGAATATAATAATAATTTCAGTGAAAGGGTGCCAAGCCCAAATCCAAAATAGCATTGTACGTGAACGTATATAACACTCATACACATATTCATGTATTAGTACATTTTTACTTAGATAATTCTATTTATGAGGTAATTTAAATAACTCGAAAATCCTCATTATCTCTCATTCTCTGTCATCGTCTCTATTTATACTTTAGTTTTTCCCTTTTTATTCCATTTTTCCGTAATTATATTTTAATTCGAAAAGGTTTCATGAAGGCACACCTCTTACGAAAAAAGTAACTAATCAAAATTAAGAGAAGAAGGTCTCTCTTCCGCTTTAACATATTAAATTATCTACATCCACCCCTTTATATTATCCACATGTCTATAACAATCATTTCCTATCCTCTTTGCTACCCAAATCCTCCCTATCATTTCTGCTCGCTACCTTTTTATTTTTTTACAGCCTATCCTTCACATATATGTAGATAAAGAATTAGGTTAAACAACCACCGCAGGGTCCCCCTGGGAGCGACTGCCATCCGTAAATAACATATGCTCCCAATCGAACCGCGGTAAATCACACCTATGGCTATGTCTCACGACCGTGAGATGGGTGGCCACAGGGTACGACGAAATCACTTTCGTGTGTCTTGAGAATATGGAGCGACCCAAGAATGACAGCTCTGTGCATTCATCTCGCAAGTGCCTTAACATGTTTTCGGCATACAAGTATGGCTTCGAGGTCACGAACCAGCGATGGCTTCGCACCTCCAAATGCACCGATCACAAGGACAATCACATTAACCAAATATCCTGGGTATAATTGTGGCAGCTCCCTTATAAGATCTTGGTACTTCTCCTTAAATTAAGAATTAATCTTATTTCTAGTGAAAAAAGAACTGAACCCGAATCTAATATTTCAGATAGACTTTTGTTATATTTAAATAATAACTAAAATAATAATATTGAATCAGAAATTCATATTCCGGGTAATAAAACACGACAATTCGTAGCTTTTTCCCGCCTTTCTCACTGTATTAAGAAGATATTTAATCATCAATTAACAGAAACTGACCACCCCATTTTCTTGAGAAAATTATTTGCAGATACAGTAAAGAAACAACTAAGTTGTTTCGATATGGATTCAGGCCAAACAAGAAGACGCTAAGGTGCTCCTTGTAGGAGAAGACAGTTTGTTGCTTACAGGCGCAAGAGTGAGCCTGGAAACGTAACAGCAGGGACCGGCGCGAAGGTTCTGTCCCAAGCTTCTGATCCCCATAGGGTGGTCAACCGCTTCACTTTTAGTGCATGGACATCGCAGCCTTCAAATAGGACAGTTTGTTGCTTACAGGCGCAAGAAGGAGTCTGGAAGCGTAACAGCGGGGAGCGACACGCCCGATCAAGATATTGTTGTTACGAGAGCCGATAAGGGCAACACTACGGTGGTCATGAACAATAACGACTATCTAGATAAATGCTACCTCCTTTTATCAGACCCTGATACTCACGAAGAACTTTAAAGAGATCCAACCAACAGTATCAGAAATGACGGTCCGGATACAATAAGGGCACATAAAATTTTCTCGTGCGAAAACAAAGTCCCCTGAAGGCTTTCCAAAAAATTTCGAATTTTAATTTTTTAAAGATATATATGGATGTGAAATTTGATTGCGCATCTTTTTTTCTCAAGACAAAAAGTTGTAACTTTCTTAGTTTAAAAATTAAAGCCAAAAAAATCACTTTTTTGAAAAAGTAAACTTTAATCTGTTTTTCACTTCAACTCGTGCTCTGTTCGTCAGTTTTTGGAATTTTTAAATGAAATTTCCAGTGAATATATCTGAGGGTATCCTTCAATTCATAGAGAAACAGGAATTTCAAATAATAATATTGAAAATTTTGTATTAATTTTTTTCTGATACTCGGCGTGAATCGGACTTTTGTAACTTCCAGCGTTTCGTTCATCGAGCGAATGTTGAGCAAGCAAAGACTTCTCGTGACAAAAATGGGGAGGAGAAAACTATGATAAGGTTTTTTGAAAAGTTTAAGATCAAAATAATTAATAGTTTAGGAGTAGGGATGATTTTAGTTAGTGTCAGTGCTGGAGTTTTCGAGTGTACTATAGACTCTAGGGCTTACCGCAGCCGCCACACCACGATCTCTCGCTAGTGAGTTTTTTCTTATAATATGATCATGATTAAATTTTTTAGTGCATAACAATTTAGCGAAAGCAAGTAGATAAAACACCCATGAATTATATTGAGTTTTTGATGTATTTTTCCGGTTTATTTAGATGTAAATGTAAGAAATTCTAATGTTACCGATTGTTGACACCTGCATTTGACTTAACTCGTAAGTGACCTTGAACATTCGCATTGTAAACAAACCTATGCAAAAGTTCATTGCACTTTTTCTCAATCCATTTTCGAGTCCATTTTAGAATAAAAACAGATCAGTTAGTCCTCATTCACTGGATAGTTCACATCTAAGTGCAAAGATTATATTGAATCTAGTTTGAATATGTTTCGCTTAATAAAAGTGATTTAATAAAAAAGTGTCGATTTTTCATTTTACATTAAAATGGAAATTATACGGCAAGCTTTTCGAGGTAGAAAACGAAAAAGAGACGAAAATACATGGGTGCGAAATGAAAGATGTGAAAAGCCTACTGAGGTATCTTACACCAAAAGGAAAATCTTTCTTTACTGAATACTTTGAGACGATAACGAACAGCAAAGCGAGCGATAATTCTGTTCTTTCTTCTGATGAAGATTAAATTGTATAGTTTCTTTTGTACAAATTTGCTAAAAAAAAAAATCAAATTTATGAGTGCTTTATCAAATTACTTTCGTTAAATTGTTATTTACTAGAGATTTAATTAATATCGTATTAAAATCAAAAACTCTCTAGCGAGCGAACGTGGCGCGGCGGTAAGCTCCAGAGTTTATAGCACACTCGAAAACTCCAGAGCTGACATTAACTAAAATCATCACTACTCCTAAACTATTAATTATTCTGATCTAAAACTTTTCAAAAAACTTCATCATAGTTTTCTCCCCTTTTTTGTCACGAGAAGTCTTTGCTTGCTCAAAATTCGCTTGATAAACGAAACGCTGGAAATTACGAAAGTCCGATTCACGCCGAACATCAGAAAAAAATTAATAAAAATTTTTCAAAATTTTTATTTTAAAGTCCTGTTCCTCTATGAATCGAAGGATACCCTGAGGTATATTTGCTGAAAATTTCATTAAAAAATTCCAAAAACTGACGAACGAGCACGAGTTGAAATGAAAAACGGATTAAAATCGACTTTTTCAAACAAGTAAGTTTTTTGGCTTTGATTATTAAAATAAAAAAGTTACAACTTTTTGTCTTGAAAAAAAAAGATGCGCAATCAAATTTCACATCCATATATATCTTTTAAAAATTAAAATTCGAAAATTTTTTCGAAAGCCTCCAGGGGACTTCGTTTTCGCACGAGAAAATTTTATGTGCCCTTATTGCATTCGGACCCTCAATTTTGACCCTGATTTAGAAAAACGCGAATATCTCCTAAACTAGAACTGGCTATAAGAGCCCTCTTTATGTGGACGCCCACAAATATATTCTGAAAAAGTTCAAAAAAAAAGTATCGAAAAACATTTTTTTTTGGTCTCCAGAAGAAAAAGAAGGCGTTTTTTGTCTCCTTAATGTGGCTTCCGACCTTTTATACCAGCATATAAAATGAAAGGCTTTAGAGTTGTCAGTTTTCATCATGCCTACAAATTCTTAGCATATTAAAAAACTTATGGAGAGTTATTCAATTTTTAAATTCTGGAAACGTCATTTATTTTTAAAATTTGATAGAAACTACTTATTTTTTATTATTATAATCTATTATGATAACATCCATCGTATAAAGTTCGTTATATTATTATAGAGGCTTCGTAGTTGTCACCAAATATGTGAAACTGTAGAAAGGAACACGTGAAAAGGCTAAAAATGGACGATTTCATAACAAAAATCGTATGTCTAACTATAATTTTCTTAAACTTTATCTATAGACTAAAATATGCCACCATATTTGCTGTAAGCCATTTTGAAAGACCAGAAATAACCTAGAAACATTGAATAAAGGTTCAGGGTCATGAAATTGAAATCTATTTGAAAATCGCCCACATAAAGGAAAGTCGTTTTCATTTAAAATATGGTACCAATATTTACATTTATCATCTTTCATTCATTTCTGAATGCTTCTACCTATATTGCAACTTTAGATTTTTACAGCGCGATTAGAGATTCTGAACGTTTCTTTAAATTGTTCAATAATTGTTCAATCCTGGAAATTTGAAATTTTCCATATGATAATTCTAACTAGACATTCTAATTCAAAAATTGTAAATCTTTGAAGGCTTAAATTGTGAAAAATTCTTTTTTCAACGTTTCCCAAAATCAAAGTTTGTTCAGTTTTGTAATGCTTCTTATTAAATTTTAAATCTTGAATGCTTTAAGTGAGGAATTTCCTAGTTTGTCACAATAAGCAAGAATGCTATTAAATCGATAAATTTCATTCGAAAAAAGATCTTGAACAGATTTTAAGCACTTGAAATTATTGTTATCTTGAATGGTTGAGAAATTTTGTTCACGCTGTGCACAGCCATAGATTGGGCGCCTAGGGTTCGGGTGGAAATAGGGTCTTAAGACACAAAAACTGATTAACAAAAGATAATAAAAAAGCAGTTTCTCTATTTTTCCGTTATTTATCAGCGACATTTCACGTTTAGTTCATTATCAACTAAATTTCGAAGCAAATTTTTCAAATTAAGTACCCTAAGGAGCGCCGCACCAAAGGGGGCGCGGGTGGAATCCCACCCTGAAGCCCAGGCCAGTCCGACACTGGTTGTGCATTCTCTTCTGGCCTATGTTGCCAGATGTTAATTTTCTCTTCCGGCATATTTTTCTCTACCGCAGAGAGAAGTATCTAATCTTATCTTGTCAACAAGAATCGCGGGATTATATGCAGGAGGGCAAAAAGGGATTGTCAGATTTCTCCCCGGTTCAAACTGAAGGCGATAATACGAATATGGTTAGGTACTCTATAGGCGCGTCTTCTAATTTTCTATTCTGGCATATTCTACCGGAGATGAATTTTGAAACTTGTTGGAACTAACCTTAAATTCTTTGGAATTCATCATAAATTTTTTAGAATACTAAAGAATGCGTGAGTTCGGTCACACTCGTCCCCCCTTTCAAGTTTCCTTGGGAGGGGAATACAGAAATATAGATGTAATATAACGTCTATCTGTCACAAAAATCACCCTTCAATTTATTTTCGATTTTGGCATATTTTTCGGGAGATATATTTTTGAAGTTGTTTGAATTAATCTTGAATTTTTCAGAATTCATCATAGATTTTCTGAAATTCCTTAGAATTCAAGCGCTAGTTCGGTCACACTCGTCACCCTTTCCAAGTTGTCGAAGGCTGGGGGGGGGGGAGAGGTACAGATATGGAGATGAAACATAACATGCATCTGTCACAAAGATCACCCTTTCATTTATTTCTATTCCGGCATATTTTGTCGGAAATGAATTTTTAAACTTACTGGAATTAACCTAGAATTCTTCGGAATCAACTATGATTTCTTTTTAATTCTTTAGAATTCCGCTGAAAAAGAAATTACGCTCGTTCGATCACGGACGTTAAGCAACGCTTGACTCGGTTCTAATTGAATGGGGGGCCGTCGTCCTAGATGGGGTGTATTTATCAGCTCCTAAGCTGCCTTTACTCTCGAACTAACACTTTAGGCGAATTGAAAACTGCATGCTAGAAAGCCTAAAATATGAGTTTCGTCACCACAGCACACTAAAAGTACGCATACGTGAAGTTTGCTTTCGATGTTGATCTCTTCCAATTTTTTAATTTTGCAACTTTAGACACCTTAAATAGCGGAATCCGAAATTCCGCAATTCTTAATTAATTATTCAGTTTTGACAAATTCCAATTTTACATGGTACATACATCACTTTGAACGCTCTTAACTTCTAAATTGTTCATTTTTGAAACCTTGAAATGTGAAAATAATATTTTGCACTTCATCAAGCTTTGAATAAAAAATATTTTAAATTTCGAACGATCTAAATGTTCAATTTTGCTTCCTCATAGAGGAAGCTTTGTAGTTGTAACAATTTCAAATACTTTGAAAATGATTTAGTTAAATACTTCTCACTTGATAAATTAATATGTAATACAACGTTCTAAGCAATTGTCCGGAAGTATGCGTGTATGTGTGGATGTTGCACTTTTTTTAACACGATAACTTAAAGAAAGTTGCGGATAACTTGATGAAATTTGGAGGTCTTATTTTTACCACTAATATCTCAAAACTGATGCAAGGATTTTTCATAATGCACTGGGACCACGAAATAAGCAAGGTTTTGGGTATGGCCTAAAATGGCCTTGAGTTTATATCAAGGCTTGCTCGAACCCAAACATTCAGGGTCGTATGAATCATTTCCAGTAGGAATACATAATATTAATTAACTGTGGTTTATACAAATGTAGATTTTTGTTATCACAAAGGATGGATCTTTTTTTAATAATGAAGACTGATTAATGAAAAGAGAATTTTCCGCGTATATTTAAAAATGAATGCGAAATATGCACGCGAATGGTCTAACTGCTTGCTTTGTGGCTACGGAACTGCTCAACTCCATTGCGCTCACAGCGCCTCTCTTTCTACCACTTGAACCTGCTCGTCACCGACCGAAATTCTCGAAACATAATATATCAAGGTAGCTTATTTGAGGTATTTGAGGTTTTTATAGTAAAACTTTTTTCGTTAACATAGTTCAAAGTTGATGTAAGAATATAAAAGATTCCTTAGCTTGAGCCGAATCTATTGACTCATAATATTAAAAAATTTTATTGAAAATTACGGTAGTTGTGGTCATTTATGATATTTTCAAAATCGGTTTTATAATAAATAAATTTTTATTAACATAATTCAAAGTTTATGTATGAATAAAAAAGCCTCCTTGATTCGAGGTCAATCGATTGACCTATTTGCATTTTTGTATTTTTATGTTGGGTTAGATACTCATAAAAAGGAAGCAAAGCGCTCATAAAATGAGCACCATACACTTATAAATACAAACGAAGTGGAAACACGCCACATCGAATTCACAGCTAGTTTCTGTAATGATTGGTTCGCTTTGAAATTGTATATTGTACAATGTACACACTATCAAGATTAGCGGTAGTGATCTACCGCCAAGTAAAAAAAAAACGCGAATATCTTCTCTCCAAAGAACGATAGTTATCGTACATGTATTGGATATCTCTGCCAATTCTTCACCGATTTGCACATGAAACGTTTTGGTATCAATCAGTAATCGCAAAAAGTAACTTCTGGTCATACGAATTGTTCATTTTTCAGAAACTGGACATAGCATATTAAAAAAACATGAGAAATGTATCATTTTAGCAGTTCACTTGAAATGTAGCCTACAATTTTCAACCGATTCGTCTAAAATTGAGAAGATAAACTTACTAGATGAAGATTTAGGGGTATTTTTGAGGAAATTTTTGATTGATTAATTATTCCTAGGGATATTTTACTTTTTATGCCCAAAATTCGATTTTTTAGCATTTCAGTCGACCTGTAGCCTACAATGTTCAACCGATTCGTTTAAAAATGAGAGGATAAACTTACTAGATGAAGTTTCAGGGCAATTTTTCACGAAATTTTGATTCATTAATTATTTCTGGAGATATTTCACTTTTTATGTCGATAATTCGATTTTTTAGCATTTCCGTCGACCTGTAGCCTACAATGTTCAACCGATTCGTTTAAAAAAGAGAGGATAAACTTACTAGATAAAGTTTCAGGGCAATTTTTCACGAAATTTTGATTCATTAATTATTTCTGAAGATATTTCACTTTTTATGTCGATAATTCGATTTTTTAGCATTTCCGTCGATCTGTAGCCTGTTACAATATTTAACGGATTCATCTAAAAATATGAGGATAAATTTACTAGATGAAGCTCCAGGGGGATTTTTCAAGAAATTTTGATTCATTAATTATTTCTAGAGATATTTTACTTTTCATGCCCAAAATTCAAGTCTTCAGCAATTCAATCAACTTGTAATAGTCATTATGTTCATTCATAAAAGGGTAAGTTCAAAATTAATTCTTATCGACGTTGAAACATGTTATTGGACTGCACATTAAGGCTGCTTGCTTATTATGCAGCAGATGATAACTAGGTAAAGCCTACTTGTGATTGGCCCCCCAATAATATGTAACTGAACCGATATTTACATTTTACATTTTAATATAAATAGTAATATCAATTATATGTATTATATTGTGTTGAATATTAAATATTATTATTACTTTGAAACGAGTATTGGATTTTACCAAAATTTGTATTAAAAAAGAGCTGGAATCTCAATAAAAACATCTACGATGCAAGAAATTCCGCCAAGATTATTATTAATAAAAAAAAGGGAGAAAGTCTCGCCAAGTTTTTAAATACATTCTCAAAATTTCATTGACTTGATCTATTAAATACACTTAAAAATTAAGATATCTTTTAGAATTGCTTGGCAAACTTCGATTTCACGAAAGATGTTGATAGTACCGATAACTTTTTAATTGGCGGAATTTTTTGCATTGTAGATGTTTTTCGTAAGATTTCGATTTCCGTTAGAAAATATCTCATCTTTTGATGCTTCTATTTGGAACTGTGCAACTTTGAAGGCTTTCAATTAATTTTTAATTGCTTAAATTAGCACGATTTCAATTTAAAACAGTATTCAATATTAATAAATAAATTTTGAATGCTACAATTCGAACTGGTCCATTTTACATATGTACATTCCTTCTATATTTGAATTTTTTAATTTTAAGATGTTTTAATTTGAAAAGTTCAATCTAGAAGTAAATAAAATAATAAAAATTGACTGATCTCAATTAAAGTCAGTAACCGAATATATTATCATCCAAAAGGCCTCATATAATTCAATTATTTTCCGAGACCTGTGTCCATTCAGCCTTATAATACCAAAGCAGTATTTATTTTTTCATAACTAAAATTTTGAATTTTTCAATTTCGAACTGTGGATATGCTTTCTCTTTTTAATGTCACATAATATTCTAACACTTCCGAAGATTAATGAAAGACTGCGTGTCTGAATACTATATGTAACTTGTTATTGAATTTGCTATACACTTTTATAATTATTTCCTTATTTTTAAGTTATAGTACGATGTGCTTCCTGTCTGTGCACAATGCTTCGTTAGGTCTGACCAAGTTCTGGACTTTCTCTTACAACTACCCCCGGGAATAGGAAGGTTATACTTACAAATATAGAAACTTGCTCAAGTAGTGAATTGAAGTTCTGATTGGATTGTGGTTCAAACAAACATTTCCCGCATTTCAAAGCCTGATTTACTACCTGATTTCATGTATAGCGTAGCTTAACAAGTATTAACTTTGGTATCAAATTGAGATATTGAAACTCTTTAGATCTTGAAATAAAGACTTGAATGCCTCATAATATGGTAATTGTCAAATTGTAGGCAAACTTAAGCACTGACAGTGGCAATCATATTATTAGGAATTTAAAATTTTATGATGGAAATTGCTGTGTCTTGATAATGCAAAATTTACTTTTTCGTTCTAATAAATCAATTGAGTCGTCATTTCAAAATGTCCGAAGGGCTCAGGGATACCATTGCATTGTTTACATTGCGTTGCGTGTATTATCTTGGTTAAAAAATTGTGTTTCTTAAATGATCAAGAAAAAAACTTGTCAGAAAAGATTGATTCATTGTATCCCATTAATATATTGACATACATGAGTTGAACAAAAGTTGAAGCGAATTGTAACGGGAAGGCTGTTGGACTCAAGCTCTAACCTCAAAATCGAATCACCTCACTTTACTGAATAAATACTAGAATGAAATCATGTTCAAACACCAAGTAGTACTCCTTTTTTACATTGAAATATGTATGCACAGGGAAAAACTGTTTAGTTTCATAATTTTTGCGTAAAATGAAATTTTCAAATGGTAACTTCAACTAACCTAAACATTCGAAACTTTTATATCACGCAAAAATGATTAAATTAAACACATTTTCTCTCTTTTTTCACACTTTTATTTGAATCTGGAGTACTGCTAAGTATTTGAAAAATATTTAATGCTGGCATTTATTGAGTAAAATGAGGCTATTAAATTTGGAGGTTAGAACTTGATTAATACAGCCTTGGGTAAAATGTATCTAAATTATCTTACCTGATATAAAATGGTTTGAGCGAATTGTTGCATTTCTTATCTGCGACTCACTCAAAGGACCACGTTTAATCGTACTTATCCAATCTTCACGTCTCTTTTCCGAAAACTCTATTTTTTCCTGAAAAGTGTACGCTCCACTCAGTCTGGCAAACTTTTTCCTTGTTTTTTCTATAATAGTTGGAATTTTATGAAATGATATTCCACGGTCCCTTCCTTGCTTTTTCGCACAATTCACAATAAAATATGAAAGTACCATTTTTTTAAAATAAAACAATTGATTGATTCACGAAAAGTACATAACATGCGATTCAATGTATAAAACACGAGTGCTATGTTTATGTCTCTCTGATTTTATGATCATCTGTTTCACCCGCGCTGATTCAGGTACATTTCGACCCTTCAGGTTCGCCGACAAATTTGGCAAATCGTAGGTGTCGCCTAAGACTCCTACCCTGCATTTCATTAACCAATAGACTAAAATAACTACGCCTACCAAATGCTACTTGTAAGTGCCCTTGCACCTCCAATTAGAACTTTGTCATTTTTCTACTTTACAGTTTACACCTTCAACTACTATTTGTCACCACCGGTCTCGGAATTCGTAGTTTGAGTCTGTCTTACGGCTTTTCACATTTTTAAATTTCAAACAAATCATTATCCTTTTTAATCTCACTGTTACCCAACTTTACATGCACACTGGGATCTCGACATAGTTTGCCTCGTTTTACTGCGTCCCTAGAATTCTGCCAGCTCGCAATCGTAGACGAGGAAGTCCGGGGGACAGGGAAAGATGCGCGGCGACCTTGATGCAATGACGTACTACCGTAACAACAAAGTGGGCAGCTCGCTCACTCGCGTACATATTTCGCATTTATTTTTAAATACACGCAGAAAGTCCTCTTTTTATTACTTAGTCTTCATTATTAGAAAAGGTCCATCCTTTATGATAACAAGAATCTACATTTGTACAAAATACAGTTAATTGATATTATGTATTCCTACTGGAAATAATTCATACGGCCCTGACTGTTTTCATCGTAGAAATTCTCGAAAGAGTCTCACGGTCAAAGTAAGCAATGCCCGAGATACTAACTAACTCGAGATTCCAGTGTATCTTATTATTTAGTATGTTGTGATTTAAAATATATCTATTATGCACGGTAAAAAATAATTTTCAAAATGATACAGAAATCAATATCATTTTCATATGCAGCAAAAATAACACCGAGATCAAGAGCATTTTGATCGGAATGAATGAACGATTTTTTAGATCGTAATGATCTGATTCGGGGTCATGTATCGAATCAAGCCAAGATGGCCGACATTCTTGGAGTACTTTAGCGCATATTCGAGCTTCTTATGATTTTTGATGGTGCAGTGTACTTGAAAAGTTGAAAAATAACGATGCTTGATAACAATATATATCTCCTGTAAAGTGTAGTTGTAAATTGCGGGCGGTTAGACAAAATATTTAGGTTATGAAATCTGCGCCAGAAACTGGCAGCCTTTTTGTTTAGCCTGACATATAACCCTAAAAGCAGATCAAAACGATCCAAATGGACAGATCATTGTGATATCTAGAGTCAAATGATCGCTGGAGTAAAATGCTCTGCGAAAAAATGATCTTTTTCTTTAGTGTGTACAGCAATAACAACATTTATTGCCTAAACCCTTCACACTAAGAGGAAACAGAAATTGATTGTATCACATCTAAAAGTTTCAAATTCAGAAGGGGCACTTCTGAAAATAAGAAATTATAATGAAATTCGTACATGAAATATGGGTAAATATGGGTAGTGGAATTAAGGTTAGGAGTTTGATAAAAAGAAGCGCGAGCTTTTGAAAAGTTCTAAGGAAAATACTTTAACGCATGCAATTTTGAAAAAAATGAAATATTTTATTATTATTGTAGTAAATTTGAGCGATATGTAAAATTAATAAAAAGAGAGAGACTCGGAGTGAAAATCTGCTTTTCATTGAGACTGCTTACGGTCAAAATTTGAAACCTAGAAAAATTCAATAATTTGTCACAATTGTAATTGAAAATGACATAAATTATGCAATATATTATTAAAAACAAATCTCACTACCTGTGATATTTATTATAATATTATTTTCTACACATCTTTTCCTTTCTAATTTACTTATTTAGCTCACGTCTTGAGATATCTATTTATAAATAAAGGTTAGGAAATAGTAAACAAACCAGCCCATCTGTACCACGCGCTCGCATGGATCAGGTGCTTATCGTGCTTATATCTATAAGCAGTCGCTTGCCTTCGTACGTGCCGTACGATAATAATGAGATAAAAATTAGGAAATTTATCCTTTTTCAATATTTTTGAAAAGAAAAAACATTTTAATCATAAATAATTTCCTACTTTGAAAGGAAACACCCTTCAGCAGCAACAGAATGGTTTTTACCATTTTTTTCCACTCTGAAACTGGTTTTCAAAATACGTACGGTAATGATATTTTTGTTGTCAAAACGTGTTTTCCAGTTTTAATATTGGACTCACCCAAAAAAATGGTAATATTTTGAGCTTAATTTTGTAGAATCTTTTGTTAAACGATACGCTTAATATTTCTGGGCTTATTTCTCAACCGTAACCACAATAGTTAACTAGAAAAAAAGGCATATGGTAATGACGACTAAAATTACAAAAATCGAGGGACAGACTTTAAAGTTTTTACAATATTATTAAATCGGCTTTAAAAATGTGCATAAATTAAAATGTTGTTCTTCTAAAGTTTACAAACATGATACGTAAGGCATTTTTTAGGTTACTGTCAAACACAAAGGAGAAAATCAGTATATCCTTGTACAAAGTGAGGTTAGAAGGCCGTACGGTGATGACGTTTGGGGTGTACTTACATTAAATTAGAATAAATAGAAACAAAAATGAAAAAAAGGACATGACCAATTTGTAGAAGGATGATAATAAGTATTCATTAAATAAAAACAAAAAGCAGTGAGAGTTCCTAATTTAATGTTATTACTGGGAATTCAAGTTTGCCTTTAATTTGATAATTACCTATTAACAACAATAATTAGCGAGGGTAGATTTTATTTCACCTTATTATATTTTGATTATTTAATTTCATCAAAATGATTCTTTTGCATACACTCAAAATAAAATAGAGAAGTAGATCCAAAATAGAGCCTTAAAAGAATTTTTGATAGAGAGCTTCTAATTTTCTAAATATTTTAGCACATTGAAAAAATATCAAAGGAAGTTTCTTTGATAGTCTAAAATACATCTATTTGTCATTTAATAATAGTAATTGTCCTAATTAAATCACTTTACAGTGTTTCCGTACATCTTTATTTCTACAACCCAAATTTTAGAACCGACAAACTATTTCTAGAAATTTTATTTCTGATTGGAGCCCGAAAGACTATTACTACGGTAGTATAATTCTTTTCTTGGTCTCTTACATATAATAGAAAGGATTTCTCGACATAAAATATACTTTACTGCGAATGCTCCCTTTGAGGGAATAGATTCTACTTTTATGACGCTTGTGTATTGATTTCGAAAACGTTTTATTCAACATCTAGAATATAGGTATAAAGATTCGAAACAGCATAATTTTTGAGTTCCAGGGTACTTTATCTCAGCACTCAGATAGGAAAATGGAATTCGCTGTGAGTGAAATTTTAATAGACCACCAATTAACACTAAATGCGAAACTTACATAATTGAGAAACAACCCTAAATCGATCTATCAAACTTAGAAAACGTTAGAAAACGGTAGAAAACGGTAGAAAACGTTATTTTGTTTTAATTTTTGATTGGTGAATTTAATATTTTACTAAAACTGAGTAAATGAAAAAAAATATTTCTTCTACGCTAAGAAGAAATGTTTACGATTAATCAAAAATTAATCACGTTTTTATAGTATTTTATAATACAATGATAAGTAAAAAAACTTGAGATGTAATGAGGAAAATAATCACTGGAAAACTTAAAAATTTCTTCAATATTTTGCAAAAGCGAATAAGTCCATATTAGTTTTGGTTAATAACTGCAATACAGGATTAGGTGAATAGTTTTTTTTGTCTGATACTTATTAGAGATGCTGACTGATTGTTACAATTCATGTATCATCTTTTCATTTCAAGGCACATCCCTTTTGTCATTATTTTCAAAACATTAAGAAGGGACTTATTTATTTTTTCCTGGTTACTTCTTAATCAATGTAAAGAAGAAACATGAAAGATATATAAAGTATAGAAATAAAACTTTTTTGTACCGTTTCTAATTAAGAAAGTATGAAAATGAAATGCAAATTATTACTTTTATCAACTGGCATTTGCATAAATAATTAATTATTCAACTTTCTTATGTAGATAAGCTACATTGTAAGTTTTTGAACTTTATATTCCTTGTAGAAGAAATTAAAGGCTACTATCATTCTCCATTATCCTCCATCATTTTCACTCAAAGAAGAAATAGCGTCTTCGTGTCAGCCACTAAAGTTGAAACATGATGCAAGAACAAAGTGAAGATAAATTACAAATGTAATTACAGTGGAATCACCCATTTTTTTATAGAAAACTCGTGAATAGGCTCATCCATCTGTCTCATACAAACAAGTGAAATGTAGGATTACTTATTATCATTATATTCTTATTCGGGAGCGAAAATAATAATTCATGACTTCAAAAATACCTTTCTGTGCAAATTCTCAATATTTGGATCTTTCAAAACTTCAAATTTTTATTTTCATACACACTACATGAATACTCGACATGAAACATGATTTGAGAAAAATGGTTCAATAAAATTGAAGTATCACTGAATAAATTTTTTAAAATTTTATTTCAGTGCATTGCAGTACAGCGGAAATATTGATTGGGACTCGATTGTCACAGAGTTAACGAATCAAAGTGTAAATGTATAGAATGTATATAATTATACAATCTGATTCCAAATAAAGACTGCTTGTTGAAAGTTATAGAATTTCAATTCAAAACAGACTTTCCTTGGATTTAATCAAGAATAGAATTAAAATTTTCAAATTTTTTGCGATAACTGATTTTATTTGCAGAAGATTGATATAAGTTTTAAATGATTTTTGAAACAATTTTCACCCAGACAAATTTGAAACTAGGCAGTTTCTATGTGCACCAAAAAAATCCAGCTTTTTGTACCAAAGTTTATAAGGTGGTTCTCTTTTGTTATTCTTTTCAATACTTTATTAGATCGGCAATTGAACAAATTTATGTAAAAATATGCAGGAGAAACATTTTCGAACTCCTTAAAACAAATATTTGCAGAGGGTAGCTTATCCCTTAGATGCCAATTTCTACCTGAATAAACATGTGCGTCCGCATGAAAAAGGTCCTTATGGCCGGTTCTAGTTTAAAAGATATTCACGTTTTTTTAAGTCAGGGTCAAAATTATTATTTTCGGGCTTAAGTGGGGGATGATACTAGGACCTATACTGAATCTATTGACACCATATGCATGTCTCGAAAGCAACTGGAAGTGGGTATATTTCATGTTCGAAGGAAAAGTATAACACGTGCGCTTATGGCACTTGCCAACTTTATGTATGCTTTTTTCTCGAAAAGCGTTTGTTCGAAGTTCCAACTTCAAAAATACCCCGGCGACTCGTTTTTCAACTTGAAGGATTCGTCTTGTGCTTAAAATGACGGAAATTTATTCCCGAAAATTTTGAACACATGATTTTATAATTTAAATCACTTTGCACAAAATTAGGACTTTTTATAAGCACCACTTAAAGCATCATAAATCCAAATTTTCACCCAATTTGATTGAAAGGTCTTTTCCATAAATTTGTCTTAATCACGACTTGGGGAATAATTTGCAGTGCACTCTTGTGACCGTTGCCTCAAGATCACACGGAGTGAAATTAATGGCTTCCTAATTGCATTTGACCCTTTAAAAAGCTCCATGATTACGTGATACTTCGCGTCGTTCGCGTCTTCGTGGCGTTGGACCATTATCCTTCATTCGCCACTGACATAGAATTATTTTCCTTAACTTTACGAGAATCTCTCTAAAACGATATTTTCTTCGACACGAAAAATAAAAGCTCTTTAAAGGTATTATTCATTTTTCTTAACTTCCGTCCTGTCGAGAAACGACTTAAGTTCACGGAAGATCGTTCGAGAAAATGAGATTTTCTTAAATCAGAATTTAGACTCTCTCTAGGCTCAACTTTTTAAGTCTCTCGTTTCACAGTACATACTCGAAAAAAATTAATATGTTGCTCTACCACATTATACCCTTCGTATAAATTTTTTTTTTCAATTTTGAGATATTATGCTCACGTAGAATCGGCTGTCAACTGGAAAATATCACAACAAGAAGTCATTGGTGAGACATTTTTAGTTGATTCGTTTGAAAAAATGAGATTATTCAAGGAAAAAAGATCGAAATGTGCAATTTTGTATATGAATTGTTTAAAAAATTATCAGTTATTGTTAATTTGGAAAATATGACAGCGATATGTCACTGGCAAGCCATTTTTAGTCGATTCCGTAAGAAAAATTGAGCCTGCTCATGGAAAAATATGAAACATGGTCATTTGTTTGAAAGAATTGTTTGAATCAATAAAAATGTTCGTCAAATTACAAAATGTGACAACAAGGAGTCATTGAAAGGACATTTCCCGTTTATTTTGTGAAAAAAATAAGCCTACTCATTCAGACATTGTCAAACTGTCTATTTATTTACAAAAATTGTTTGAAGAATTGCGAAAGAGCAACTATTTTTAATTAATTGTAATCGTACATTCATTTCTCTCATATTTTATGCAGAAGCCATTAATTTCAACAGCTAATTATTGCAAATTACGAAAAAATGACACTTGTTCATTAATTTCTTTATAACATTTTAAACGATTTTTTTTCTTACTCCAACACATGATAGATTATTTTTTTATAGTTCTTACACTGATTCAAGGCCTGTTTCACAGAATTTAAGAATTTTTAGAGCAGTGGCACACTTGAAAAGTTATTTTGAAAAAATATTTCATTTGTTATTAAATCAAAAATGTGGCTTTGACTGAAATAAAAAAATTGCATTTACACGTTATACGTGGAAGCCTTACGGTCATTGAAAAGTACATCCAAATCCGTCGTAAATATTGAACTGTCGAGCGATTTTGGTCCAAAAAAGTGCTTTTTAGCACACTGTGCGGCAGTTGAAAAAAGTATTGAATTCTACTTATTTTTAAGAATTGTATTTTCTTAATGAACTTGTATTTTTTCGATTCTCTACATCTTCATGATATCGGATTTTCCATCAAATTAATCGGTACAAAAATGTCAATATTTTTTGTGCAAATTATTTCCGTTTTCGGAATCATTCATAAATTTTTTCAAACTCGAGAAACTATTTTCATACCTAATTTAGCATGTTGAACTCTCAAGAATTTATAAACCGATAAAATGAGCTATGTTCCAATTCTGAACTAGTTTTTCCTTTCTTTGATGAAAAGAGTCATCGAATGAAAAATGTTGAACGTTTCACTACGAAGAACTTTAATTTGAAATATTTTTAATTTTTAATTTTTTAATACTCTAAAGGGCATTTCATGTGAAAGTTTAAGTAAAACTCGTCTTTGGCAGAAAGGGTTGAAATTTTCTGCATAGTGCACTTGCTATTATTAGCAAATTTTTTTAGATTTAAAAGTGGTGTAAAAAATCAATATTTCAAATTTTTATGTATTTAAAGTTCAGTGGTAGATTTTTTTGATGTAGAAGTAGCTATTCTTCCATTTTTTGTAATTTTTAAAAATTTGATATGAATGTAAAAATCATCATTTTGTAATTCTTATACGAACTGTCCACCGTTACGGAATTTTCCGTAACACTAGTCAGTGCCATTCTTATACGTCCTTTAATACGGTAGTAGTTTATTATTATTTTGGGGTGCTCTTGGAAGGTGGTAAGTGGATTTTTTATGTACATGTCCTAATAAATGTTTATCTTATCAAATTTGAAGGGTTGTTACCTTTCATTTAGGGATAGGATTGGTCTGTAAGGTTTTTACAACATACCTACATGTTCTATTGCATTTTTATTCAATGTGGAGTGGTGTCACATAATAAGATTTTAAATTACAATTTCTTCAAGTCCCAGGGGTTGAGTTTCTGACTAGGGGTAGTTAAGGGATTAGAAAAATGTCAAACAAGTTTGTTTACATATTAAGTAACTGCTAACTTTGAACCTAACTTCGATTTAAAAGCTCATGCTTTAAATTTTTTTTCAAAACAAGCATTATAATCTTTATGAAATGCTATTTATTCATGAAAATAAATAAATATGGAATAATAACAGAGCAATAATGATAAAATGTATATTTTCCTGCAATTTAAAAAATCTTTTCTGTGAATGAAGAAGGGTTGGATTCAATGGGCCAGTTGGAACGAGTCGTAAAATTTGGTAGTCTCTGAAGCATTGCCTGTAAAACGTGATCGATCGAGGAAGGAATAGAACCGCACGTGTTAGAGTTCGATATTTAGTGAATATAGGGAATAAATCTCTTTTATTGCTTTACAGTGGTTTTGATGTTGATGGCTCAAGTTAATAAATATGAGTAGAATTCAAATTCTCTCCAGCTAGAGTTTCCTTTGTACTTTTAGCGCATGATATGCGGTATGGTACACGAGAAACAAAAATAAAGAATCACACTTTTGAACATCAGAAAAAAAGATAGTAATTTTGCTTTAATTGATACAATTGTACATGCAATAATTTGATTATCAAGCAAATTCCTATGTTAAAAACCTAAATGAATTAGTTACATATATTTGGAGATGGTACTCTACCTGAGGCATTGATTAACAGCTAATAAATGAGGTTACTTATTGATTGTAAGCTACGTGAATGAAAGACGTAGATTTTTAGTTTCGTAACTAATTATGACTGCAGAAAACGCCATTAAAGAATCCCCGGAATTCCGCTTATCTTGACATAATCTGTTCCCGAAGGTTTATCTTCATTCAAGCCAAACAAGCTTAGCCAGTTGAAGAGAATAAACGTGACAACTTGTGAAACTGCGCTATCTATGAGAAACAGAATTTTCTTTCATAAAGTTCCATCCAAGTTTCTTTTATTGGCTTTCCGTAGTTTAGATCGTTTCATTTTCTACCCTCATTCTCTTTTTCTATCGCCCTCGATTTTCGTCAAGTGTCCCTTCTACATTTCTATGAAATGGGACAGAGTGTGGAAAGAAAGTGCTTTCTTTTCACTGATTCTTTCCCGTCACCGCACTATAATCTCGGATGTCATAAAACGCTTGTATCGTTGATTTCGTTTGCACTTTACCGTAAGGATATTCTTCTGGATTGCAGGAAAGGGCAAATGATCAACCTACTAAAATCTGTGTTTAATATAATGACAAAAATTTTCTTCAATATTTATAAAGTGTTGGTATACGTAAAAATAACAAATTTTCGGTATTAACATAACTCGTTGAAAATTTTACTAGTTTATCTTTACGCTTCAAATAAAGTTTAACCCTTCAACACAAGCTCTGAGCTTCAGCACCTATTTCTTAAATACCTTAGATATGAACTTCAGAAAGTTGTCAATTTTTCTACACGTATTTTTCAACTCTGCTGAATCGTATAAGATTTTGGAAAAAATTTATACTTGGGAATTTTTGAAATTCCAATTATTACTGAATGAAAAATCAAAAAGTTGGTCAATCCTGCTTAAAGCTATGTGGGGAAAGAATGAAAAAAGATATTCAAAAGCATTACACGGCGAACCTCAACCAATTTTAACCTAAAGGTCTTTGCACTCGCCGGTTTTTTCCTGAATATAACTACAAGATGATGTAGAAGTTTTTTAAGCACAAAATGAAAATCATTTGTTGGGTCCTTTTTCAAAAATGATCTTCTCGGATTTTTTTTAGGATTTGTAAGTTTAGGATACTGAGCCTTATTAACCTTTAAAAATTAAGTAAAAAAGTCTCATAGAAGAATTTTGTAAAATGAACGCCTGTTATGGACAACATTTACACCTCCATAGACCGACAGGCGTTCATTTTACAAAGTTCTTCCATTAGACTTTTTCTACTTAATTTTTAACGGCTAATAAGGTCTAGTATCCTAAAATTACAAATTCTAAAAAAAATTTCACAACGATAATTTTTGAAAAAAGGTACCCACAGATGATATTCATTTTGTAGGTGAAAAACTTCCACATCATCCTGTAGTTACATTCTGCAAAAAAACAGCGAGTGCAAAGACTTTTTGGTCGTATTTAATTACACTGGTTAACAAAATGTGACGTATGTGTACTTGGAAAGGAACGTGTCGTTTTGGTAGTAGTTTTTCATGCTGAATTTAAATCCGAGCATTTTTGCCTACACGATAGGTTTTTGAGTTTTTTTTTATCAAAATTTTTTTCGGAGAATCGCGAATTGCACTGCAAGTGGATGTAATGAATATTTTTGACAACGATGAGTTCACTTGTCATTGGGGTTTTTATGCTGAATCTAAGGGCCACCTTATTTTTTCGATAGATTAAAGGGTTCTTAAAATAATCGCAAGAAACTGAAAAAATACGTAAAACAGAGGTTTTTAAAAACATTATACTAAGCTAAATGCTAATGCCTTATTAATCAAATAGGGGCAATTTTCTTTGTTTCTTAACAGAGAAAAAAATCTGAAAAAAGTTGATAGTTCCAGCACTGACCCTTCGCTCTTGGTCTCATTCAGCAACTGACGCATCCGACATTAATTTTCTAGAGTTAATTTTTTCAACATTTTTAACAATAATTAGAGAGGGTTCCCCCTCTGCACGCTTCGCACGTTAAACCCCACCTTTTCTATTGAATTAGAATTGAATAATTTTCATAATTTGAAAAATCAGATAATAAATAATTATAAATCTTTATAGAGGGTGTCGACTTTTGAAACCGCGTTCGGGAGATCTTTTTTTCAAACCCATTTCTTAATGATGTCGAACACTGTAACATAAAGAGTATCAACAATATCAAAATAACGTTCAACTGGTGTGGTATGTTGGTTTTTGTCCAACTTCATTGAACATTCGAATAAACCACATTCAAATAAATCATAAAATAAGAATTTTGAAGATATTGAAGAGAAAAGTCTCCTCAAAATTTCCACAAAAGACTAGAAAGGAGAAGGTGATCAATAGTACATGTTAAGTGAAAGGAGAATTAAAGACTAAAGACTTTTATTCATTTAGTATTCCTCTTTATTCACTTTTATTTTTTTATTTAAAAATTTTCATTCATTTATCTTAGACCTTGCCTTAAACCTTAGAACTTGAGGGTCTGGGGGCTTTGATGGGAAACCCTGGTAGGTTGCACGTGAGGATGAGAGCTTGCACAGAAGAGCCTTGGATGCTTGGTCGGACGGCCCTGGGAGGTTACACGTGAGGACCTAAGGGCTTGGGTCGTAGAGGGTATGGAGGTGGTATCTCAATTCCAATTAGGGAAAGGTGGTATCTGGGGATTCCACTCTAAAAGGCACGCTCTGGAAGCCCTCGAAGGAGGCTCTAGAGGGCCTCGTGGGAAGCTCTGAAGGCCCTCGTAGGAGACTCTGAAGTGCCTCGTGGAAGGCTTTGGAAGGCCTCCTCAAAATTCCTGAGACAGCGGCGGTGGCGGCGGTGAGATCTTTTTATAATAAAGAGAGACAAATACACTATTCTTACTTGCTGAGTTATAATTAACGCACATATTGGTTTTGAAACAATCGGTAGCTGAAGAAAGAGTAAAAGTTTTATCATTCATCAATTAAACATTGTGTTCTTTTTTGACAATGTGCATCATTATTTAGCGCTTCTATAGAAAATTAATTATGAAAATTATTTGAGCAATATTTTCCGCAACGAAACTATTCCAGATAAAAAATTGTTGAAAAAATAATTTACATTCCTGTTTACACTCGGTTATTCTTTTATTTTTTCAGATTTGTCGGACAAGTGTAAGTATAGAAAAAATTATTGTTCATAAAAATTGATTGTTGAAGAGATCGTTGTTCAAATCAAAAGTTGATCCCACGCCCTTCTGCCAACTTTGGATTTTGAGTACCAAGAAAAAATGTTTTCTATTACTTTGGACCCTTCACTTTAAGAAATTAATAAGCAAAATCAGATCACAATACGTTTACAACAATGAACATTCATTACAGCTAAAACGGAATAGAGAAAAAAATTTGTTAATCAACGAATTCGTAACTTGCAGACCGGAGGGTTTCAGGAATTCATTAGGACGTCCATACGAACTATAATAAAAAAATTGCGACTAGCAATTTCTTCTAGCAAACGTCCTTTTTTCGCCTGATTTACTATACTATATTACGTCAAATTAAATTATGAAGTGGTTAAATGCAATTATTCGTTATACACTCTGGAAAATTATGACTTGAATTATGTAGATTAGCAGCAATTATACAATTTGCTTGACAAGAAATTCCTTAGGATCCACAGTTGACAAGAAGACATTTCAACCTCAAGGATGCAATTCATTCAGCATTCTGAAACTCGGAATTTAACATCAAGCCTTCATTTCCTCTTCGGCTTTGAAAATGGCTTCGCATTCTTGCGTGTCAGTTCTCTTAGAAACGCAAAGAGTAGAGAATTGAATTAGTCAGCTTAATGAAGAAGTAATGCACCAAGTGAAACTTGGCGTGGAAACTCAATAGCATCGAGATATTAAGGCTGCGCACTTGTGGAAACGGAAGTTCTCGCTCTTCGCAGATCAACTTTTGCACTAGAAACGGCAGAGTGGCCGGAAATTGAATTGCTGTCAATCGAGAAAGACCTTTGAGATTAAATAAAAATTTTGCAAGGTGAAATCCGCTTCAAATTTCAAGCAAAATCAGTTTACTCTTATATGATTCAAGAAATATTTTTACATTTTTATAGCAAAATACAGTTTTGTAAAATAGAGCTTTGATTGCGACCTTTGAAAATGAAATAAAAAAGCGCGAAATTGAAGCCCTTTTTCCTTGAGCTCCGAGACTGAGGTAAAAGCAAGAATAAATTAATTTGCTTAACGATCTTCTCGTACTTTTTGTCTTTTCTTTGCCTCTTTATGGAAATTTCAAGACAGATAAAGACAATTTCTTTGTCTCGCCCAATAAATCGCAATTCGCTCAAATTGAGAAGACTAATCAAATTTTTCTCATCCGGCTCAATCGAGAGAGAATTTAGTTAATCGTAAATATGGTTAGGCTTTATGTCAAGGATAACGTATTTATAATTTTAATCTCTGATTGAATAGAGTTGATTAATATCGAAATGTTTCAAAATGCGGCTGTGTTTTCTAAAGAAACATTTTTCCTATGAAACAGTTTTTAAGATTTGTGTCCGACGAAAAATCCCGAACATGATAGTTTCTGACGTCATCTACAGTAATAAAAAAAGACGACGTAATAGCGAATTTTCGTTAGCTGGAGACAATGGGGAGCAATTTAAATTCCTACGTAAATTTTCACGACCAGACGACTCCCTAGTCTCTCATATTCCGTACACGGAAAAATAAACCCACGTCGTCACTTTACACGTTTTTTCTTTAATATTCTCTTCTATAAAAGTAGCCTGTGGTAGTAAAAAGAAATCCATGACATGTGCATCGTCTGCTCGTCTTGTATTAGTTATTTTCGTCATATTGTAGGTAACTGTCATGCTTCGGTATGCTCTTTGAAAGAATTTCAGCCAAAGTGGATAGTGGATATTACATGTGAAGACGAAGACTTAATGCTTTAAAGCTTTTGCGATGAGAGAGAAATAAAAAGCTTTCCTGTCTTTTCATTAATATTGCTATTAAAGACAATATTTCTGCCGTTCTACGCAAAGAGGCAGTAACCATCGTTTTGAAAAATTCCAATTCTGAATTCTGCAAAATTTGAATCAACAAAAATATGTTCTTGAATGTTAGTTCAAATTGTGGTCATATGTTGACATACTTTTTTATATCACATAGTTTGTTCTTTGGGTAGAAATCGCCTGTCACGCAATAAACATAGTTTCAAATAAAAATATTTTCGTTGACCCACCGTTGTCTCTACCGAGGCTTCAATTGTCAACGTTTCAATTTGAATTGAAAATTATTATGATTTTCAAAGCGTCGAATTGAAAAATGTAATTTCGAACTATTTAAATTTGAAGTAATAGTATTTCACTTTTTTTGCGGCTTCGAATTTTATAAGATGGCTTTGAACTACTTCAAGGTATTATGGGCACGAAAGAACAGGTCTTAGAAAAAATATTTAATTGAACCGCCGCATTGCATCGTAGAACGGAATATAAAATATTTTTCGAGGACTGTGGGTGGGGGAGAATTAACGTTTTTCAAACCCAAGCGGTTGGCGACCCCCCCCCCACTCCTCAAAAAATATTTTATATCTCGTTCTACGATGCGGCGGTTCAATTATACTTTCAAAAATTGAAAATATTATTATCAATAGTACCGTTTAAAAGAGAAATATTATTTTTCATTACAAACCTTGAAACATAAAACAATTATTCATTTTTGAATTTTTATTTTTCAGATATTAGCTTTGACCGAACTTTTTTCTCATCGTTCCTTATAATTCTTGCCAAATTTAGTAAAATGATACGATTTTAATGAAGGATAACTTATTTTTGGGACAAAGATTTACCCCAACAACTTTACCTCATTCGAATTTCGAAAATAAATTCTTGAATTGCCAATATCAATGTAAAATAGTTTTGAAAAATATAAAAAAATAATTGTATTTGATAATAATTGATATATTTTTAAAATTTTTTGAAAATAAATGAGAAGCGAGGGGTTAACAGCTTCAACGAGTGAGTGTACACTGACTTGAAGTGACTTCAGTGACTTCATGTGAATTTAAGTCGCATCACGCCAGCGACTTCCTTTACGAGTTGTTGACCCTTCAGCAAGACGCAATATGAAAGTTTGGTCTAAAATAAAATTTTTTAATTAAAAAATTACTATTTTCTCATTGCCATCTCCTCTATCACAGTTTTTATTTTTAATGAATTATAATTTTTCAAATATTTCTATAGGGAATGAAACTGAACATGCGTTTCGGTTTTATATTGTTTTTAAAACGGATGGAATACCGAATTTTTTTCCCTACACTCTACCGAGTCGCGAACGGTTCTTGATGTGGTTTTTTAACTTTTCATTCGTTTTTTAACCGGTTGCACTTACTGCGGAGAAAGAATTTGAAGCGTGGAAGGAAAAATCGTTCATTTATTGAAACGTTCGCTCTGAAAGTATTGTTGTTTTGAAATTTATAACACTTGAATAGTTAGATTTATTCGATTATAGCTCGTTTAATTCCTTGATTCCCTGAATTGCATGTATCTTGATATTTTCCAGTAATATAATTCTGAACGCTGAGAAAACATTTTTCTTATTTTTACTTAAACATTAACTTTGGAAAAATGAATTTTCAAAATTCTAGACTCTGTAAAGCTAATCATTTTCAGCTTTAATCGTTTCACTTTCCAAGTTGTCAAATTTTTAAATTGTATATTGTTTAGTTTCAAGGAATATCACCTTCTGATGTAAAATTTTTTAATTCTAAAGCGTTTAAATATTAGGTTAATAAATTTTGAATATTCGGAATTTAAAAAATGTTCTTATCATTTATAGTTTGTATATACGGCAATTGTATGTAATTTCTTGTACATTGACATTCAAACTGAAGAAGACAAAAAAAATGCAAAATGACCTTGAAGGAAATAAGAAATTATTTTGGAAATGGGTTAAGAAGAATCGGAGAGGAAGTTCTAGCACTGAGGTAGTCGGCATCAAGAATGCTGATGGTGAAATGGTATGGGATTCGGACAAAGTGAAAGACTGTATGAGAGATGTTTTCAAGAGATTGTATGGAGGTCGAGCTATGAAGCATAACAACCTTCCCATTGAAGAGAATAGGTTAGACAATCCCGTCTTAGGTAGCGGAAGAAGAATCAATATCGACGACATTATATCAGTGATTAAGAAACTGAAGAATGGTAAGGCTGCTGGATGGCATCACCGCTGAAATGCTTAAGAGCGGTGGTGAATATTTGTTTGTGCGGCTGAGCGAATTTATGAATATGTGTGCTATGCATGGTGAAGTTCCAAATCATTAGAAAGAGGCGATTATCGTCCCAATTCACAAGGGAAAGGGTGATAAGGGCGACTGTGCTAATTATAGAGCGATTAGCCTACTAAGTACCGTGGGCAAAATATTC
>JAUMHM010088813.1:0-17894 GCA_032362435.1 Melikaiella ostensackeni
GGCCATGGGTGTGATTTACCGCGGTTCTACTGGGAGCCGGTGTCATTTTCATGGATGGCAGTCGCTCCCGGGGGGACCCTGCGGTGGTTGTTTGACCAATTTTTTTTTTTTTTTTTTTTTTATATAGATGCATTATAAATAATAAAATGCATTATTTTGCTAGTGAAGCATTTCCTAGCTCCCTGAATAAAATGGCACTATGTTAAACTTTGTAGCAAGCCTATAAACGCATTTAAAAGATTAAAGATTGAGAAAAATATCAAATCAGATTCACAGTCATCAGTTTTTTGCTGTTCTCTCAAGTATGTGCTAATTCTTTTTTGTGTTCTAGCCGAATATTCTTCAAAATTCCGATGACGTTTCATTTCGCCTGACGGAAAAAATATTATGGTCATATAGAGAGTTGACAATGTTGACATTTAGTTTTTTCCTGAATCCCGTTTGATATTTCCCTAGAATATGCAGTCATCACAGTATCTAGTGGAGTTAAAAAAGGTAAATATGTGAATTTTTTCGAGAATAGGTGACGAATAGGTGACCAAAAAAAAAGTTGTATAAGTCAAATAAACATGCAAGAAGGTACCTTTTTTCACGTTGAGTCAATAGGAAACTTCATGGTGTTTAACCGATATCTCTCAAATTTAGAGATAATTTTTTTTTGGAATTCGAACCAAACTAGAGGGTGAGAACAAAAAATTTGATTTTGAAAAATAAGGGCCACTCTAGTGGCCATTCAAGACTCAGAAATAATTACAACTCATTTTCCGGATTAAAAAAAAATGTTCCGATCATTTAAATTGAAAAATTTAAGCTCTTGAAATTGAATTTATAACTTGAAGTACCTATTCAAACAAGAATATCTAAAATTAAAAATCTAACGCGGAACAATTCTGCATTGAAAATTTCAAGCGTTTGAAATTGAAAATAAAAAATTAAAGACTCTCGAAATAAAAAAATATTCAAAACTGTACATATACTATTCCAAAGTAGAAATACAAATTTCTTCAATTTAAAATACTCCGCACTTAGAATTGTTCAATATTAAAATCTTTTATCTGGAATAATAGATTTAATGCTTTCACGATGATTCATTATGATGAAAGGAGGTGTTTCCTCCTTTTTTCCTCCTTTTATCTGGAATGTTTTGATTTTCATCGTTCGGAAATAATAGTTATTAACGTATTAAGAGGCTTTCAATTTGAAATGAAGTTGTAGAATCTGAAAGGGTTCTATTTCGAAATTTCGGAAATTCAATTCCTTTTTAAATATTGAAGTCTTTGAACGTAAAACTACTCAATTAATAAGCTTTTCAAAATGTAATTGTCTAATTTCCACAAGTTGAATTTCAAATTATCAAATTTGCAAAAATGTGATAAATCCATAGAAGGGTTAAAAAAATTGTTTAATTGCAAACAATATCGATTTGAAATGATCCAATTTATCATTTTTCGAGTCAAAATAATTTACTTTTGAATGTCATAAATGAAAATTTTTTTATCTATTAAGGCCAGAAAATGAATTCACTGTACACTCCAAGGCATTGTAAATTGCAATTTTAAATGAAATTTTAGTTTTTTAACTGAGAACAGGCGAAAGGGTGAAAAATTTCCAAAATAGATGAAATAGGTGTCAAGTTTTAGAAAAGGTGACTAAAGGTGAATAGGTGATACTCCGTGATGACTGAATATGTTCAAGGTTCTCATATTTCAAAGAAATAATATCTCTCGGAGTCACAAGAATAAACATTATATCTGTATTTCATTTGAATTTATTTGGATTGACCCAAATTTAAAACTTGCATATTATTTATATGGATTTACATATGTGTTTTCATCAACAACAATTTAAAAATATTAGAATTACCACATTAGCGTCGAAAGCTGTCAAATCTTGATTGCACGTAAATTATCCAAAGATCAATCAATCCATAGAAATATAATTCAAAGGATCTTCAAGGAGAATTTTAGAAAGATATTCAAGGAGCATTTTAGGAGGATATTCAAGGAGGATTTTAGGAGGACATTTAGGTATTTAAACTAAAATGTTGTTTCAACGATTTATGTCTTCCAGTCGAAGCGGATCACGACACCGCTTAGTTATTTTGAGTTCCGTGAAAGTGGACTTGTTTTCAATTTATTGAATCCCTTCCATTCTTTTTATTTTGCGAACGGAATAGCCGAAATTAAATCATTCGTGAATAAATCCGCTTTTACGGAATTCAAAAAAACTTTGATAAGTGTCATGATTCGCTACGATTAGAAAGAATGAAATAAATTGAAAATACTTGAAAATAATAATATATATGTATTTCTTGAAAATTGAAAATAATTTGTTTGGTAGAGAAAATATAGATTGCCAAAGATTTTCCATGAAATTCTTTCTTATGCTATGGCACTTTTTCTATTTTGGATACTTTTTGAGTCTCTAAAACACGAGTTGCACTAGTTCACTAAAGGCTGTTGGTTCCGTTTCATTGTCATTGGCTGAAACTCTTTTTATAGTGTTAGAATCTCCAGAGAATCTAAGTTCTTTAGATTCCAATTGATTCCAAAAGCTCCTTCATTCTGATTTCTCATGTTAAATTTCAAAAGATTTTTTTTAAGAATTCGATTCCCAGAGAATGCCTAAACTGATTTTCTTTATACTTCTTCATTTTATACTTCAAAAGGTCCTTTCAGAGAAAAAATGATAAAACTGATGTGCTTTACATAAATTCGGCGAACAATTTTTTCATAATTTTTTTTTTTTGCTCAAAATTAATGTAATTTTCGTTGTATTTAATTCAATTTTTCAAAATAATTTCAATAGCAAAAAAATTAATTGGTTACCTCAGTTTTACATCGCTGTTGTAGATTGTCGATCTTATTACTAACTAGCTGTGCCCTGTGGCGGCGGCTTTGCCGCCGCGGAAATGCCGCTGTAATTAATTCTATACATCGATAACAAAAGGAAATACAATAAAAGTTTCAGGAAATGACGAAGAAAACTTGTAAAAGACCTGATAAATAACTTTTTCTAACCTAAGGCTAAGTTAAGTTATGAAGGAAGTTCGCGTTTATATGTTAAGTCAAATTTTTTATTGCATTCCGTCTTACTTGGACTGTTTCTGTGTACTTAAGTTTTGAACATGAAATACTGGAATAGAATAAACATAAACCTTCAACTCTTTACAATTAACATAAACTTTGAACCATTTACAATGAAGAATACGTTGAATGAATCACAGCGCTTGTATAATACTTCGTTGTATGTAGAGACTTATGTTTAGAATAATCTGACGATAATTCAACGAATATTCGTTAATTAAATCGACTTATTACTTTGAGGCATTCGAGTAAACAACATTGTTTGTCTGATTATTTGCAGCGCAAATGTAAAGATTTTTATTCATTTCCAACACGATTGTGAAATTTGTACAAAACTTTAAAAAAACTCTGAAAGACAAAAAAGAATTAAAAACTAAAAAGCGTAAAATCAAATATCAATTTTTGAATTTCAGATCATAAAACTCGTATTCAAGTCATAGAATTTGGTTTTGAAAAATGCGAAGTCTACAGTGAAGTTTGAACTAAACTTGAAAAAAACTCTGAGAAAGTAAAACAGAAATAAAAACTTGAATATAGAAAATGGAAACTGTAGTTCTCGAATTTTGATTTAGAAAATTATACGTAACCTCTCAAATGATGATAGAGTAGAGTACGCAATTATTTTTATCAAAATAATGGGGAATCGAGTTTTGAAAATAATCCATTTTTTTTAAACATGTAAAATAAGCGTGAAGGAGTTTTTGAAATCAATTGGGAGACTCAATAAGTGTCCAAAATAGAAAAAATGCAATAAATTTCAGAAATCTTTTTTTCAAGAGAAACACTTGGCAATCTATATTTTCTCTACCGAGCAAAGAAATAACCAAAGTTTCAAAAAAATCGATGATGTGAAGGTCAGGTTTGTGTGAGACCGGCGTGAAATCCACCAGATGCGATGAGGTATGTGTTCAGCTGACGTGACCTCATCATCGAATCGAGTAATCATCTACAACAGAATTTAGTGCTCACTTAGGTATAATTTATAAAAAATATTATAATTATATAAAATTCAAATTAATTTTTTTCACAAAAATAAATTTTCCAAAATTAAACCACTATCACTTGAAGAATACCCTTAATCACAATTATAAAAAAGTCGTCAAATTAACCATACCATAACCAAGGGCTCATTTAAGGCTCAACAAAATCATGAAAACATGTTTTCAAAATCAACCCGTCACATAGGGCTCTTTGAAAATATAAAAAAATTCAAAACCAACCCCTATCACTCAGGAACTGCCCCTAAAATGCAATTAAGAGATTAAGTACCAGAAAAAGTACGTCAAAGGTTTGGCCTATTGTTTGGCTCTACGAAATACTCGAAAACTGTTTTCTGAAAACAAACCCTAATAATCGTAAGTTATTCCCAAAATAAAATGACACATTAAACTGTAAAATGAATACATTAAATTTGTTCATTTTTTCGTGCTTCAAAGACCCCGTATATGATTTTCCGAGAATCCACACAACATTCAAGAACAAAAATTATATATTCAACACATCAGATCAAATGTTTGAAAATCAATTCCTAATACTGAGCCCCGTGATCACTGTATTAAAGAAATTTCTAACTTTTTTAGAGTCCTGACTCTAAAATCTAAAAACTTACCCAAAATTTTCACTATAGCGAATTCTGTTGAAATTACTTATTTTCAGGCGACAAATATCTGTCAAAAAAATCCCAAATTTGTATTGACGGGGGAAAGTTCACGAAACACTTCAAAAAACGCGATAAATAATTATTAAAAAATTACAAAAAAACAACATTTTCTGCCGCAATGGATAAGTGGTAAATGTAAACAAACCAATATTTGATGATCAGCGTCATCTGGCACCTTGATACTATCACTATCACATATACCTTGTTTTAAAGTTTAGATTTCCTTGTCCTCGTTTTCAATTTTCTCATTTGTTATGTTTTTTTGTCTTAAATATTATTATACCAAAATTCAAGCCGATTGCATTCAACCTACACGTGAAATGCTTATCTATCTAGTGTTAAAAGGAACCAGATTGTGCGAAATTTGAAGAATAAAATCCAAAGATGTGTGGCCGGTGCAAAAATTTGATTTCAAGCCAACGATGTTTGAATAAAGTCCAACGTTGAAAATGCAGCCTAACGACGTCTGCGATTGTCCACCGTTGACAGTGAGCGTTATTTGGATTTAGAATTCAACCCAAAGATGTTTCTAATATTCAAAGCCAGAAAGAAAATACATCATGAAATTAAAAATGAGCTTAACTAATTCTTAACCCACTGGATGGGCTTTAATAAATCTTCACTCGACGTGAAATTAAATGTTTTGTTTATCCAAGAAAAAAGACTTAGTCTAATTTTACAAGAGAAAATCTTAACTTAAATTGTGACAAAAGTGGACGTAGTGAAAACATAAATTCACAACGATTATAAAAGTTATGAGGGTTGTGTTCATCAAGGAAGTATCCGTAGTATCAATATTTTCACTTGTATCATCGTCATTGACTCTGTTTCCAGAGTAATGCCTAATGGTCGATGATCCTGAGGAGACATGAACCAGTTCTTGAGAGCAAGAGCATTTCCAACTGTGCAATTCGCATTCCAGCATTGAACGTGGTGATTGCACCTCGTTGAAACTGTACGTACAGTTTTTTAGCAAAGAACAGTCTAGATCTTTCAAATTATACACGTTTTGCTCGTACTGGAGCAATCAGTTTTTCTTTTTGAGTCCTTCGATGTTGACTGCACGAGCATCACATAGTTTTTCGACAAGTCTTGCTTCTTCCTACGGAATGTTACCAGATGTCCATTCTAGACCATGGTAATTGCGCGTCAACCATGAATTTCCACTCGTGTATTTGGCAGGCAGCGAGTCCCAGTAGTAGGGTAATTCAAAGAGGTAAACTACAGGTTGAGCGTCTTCCTGGAAAAGAATTATGGCCAACTCCTTGAAGACGAACTGGTTGATGGGCTTCTTGAAGTCTTGTATATCCACACCGAAGTCCATCTCGATGAAAAATGAATTCTGGGATGGAAAATTTATGCTTTTAAACCATTCTGCCACCACTATAGTTACCCACCACCAACACAAATATCTTAAGTCACCCTTTTCACCCCACCACTACTGATTTGGCACTGAATAATACAATCATATATAATTAGACAGTGGGCTGCAGTTTCAGCGGGAAAATTGTCTGCAGATTCAAATTACAACCGAACGTCCATTGAAGCCTGTTTCAGAAATTCATTCTGCTTCGAACAGTCTAGAACAATCGGTGGAACGTGGTCGTTGAAATTGAGTCTTTCGCAACATCGGTTCCGACTCTTAATATAAAACATTAGATAGTAGTGTAAATTCAATGTTATTTCAATGCTGAATCGACGTTGGCTCAATTTTGGTTTAATGAAGAATAGAGTTGATTGCATGTCTGATTTGTCTATTCGTCTATCATGTAAATTATCAAAGCCAAACCACTTTACAAAAGATTTTATTTCCTCATTTCTTCAGAACATTCTCCCCAAGGTAGATATATGGATGTTTGACTTTAAAAAGTTCGTGTTCGTAGAAACCGACAGCGATGGGTTCGGCTTGATAGTCCTCGAGCTTGTACATCAATAGAATGGTGGGCAAGACTTTCGCTTGACCATCAAAGTACAGTAAAATGGCGTTAAAGTAACTTTTTAACAATTTCTACTTTCCAGGATTCAATGATGAACTTGCATGAGGATAACTGGCTAACAGTTTCACCGATGAGGCTAACTTTCCATCTTCTTCAATTCAGCGCTGATGATAATTTGCATTGTAAATGATGAATTTAAATTGTATGTAGCGGAATGCAGCATTTGATTTCGGGGTGTATAAGACGTAATGTTGATCCAACTGAAGGCTTTCAGATACTGAGCGGTAATTCAAAACTTCATACTTTAAATTTTTCCACAAATTCAATCGAATTTTAATATTTGCCGCGATACCTCGTAGAGAGATCACCCTTAAGACAAGCTATTTTTGTTTCCAAAAAGATATTCTTATCTTCTTCTAGAAGGTTAGACACTCTTTGAGGTAGAAAGACAGAGAATTCGTTTTCTATGGATACGAAATACGCAGTCACACCAAACTTCGATGAAAATTTTTTATATCCATGAGTTCATATCCTTTATTTATGTCTAGTTATTCTAGTTTCTTCAGTGGAAGTAAGCGATCATTGATGGTGGTTTTGTTCAGTTTCGTGAGGAAGGCCATATTCGCCGCTTTATATGCTTATTGATAGTCACAGTATTAAATTTTCTTGTTATATTTGTAAATCTGATCGCAGTTGTATCACTTGCTTCAGTTTTTGAATGTTCTTTAGAAATACGTCCAAGCGACTGTTAAGCTCTTGTTGCTTTTCTTCACGATCTGACATCTGACAGTACCCTGTTAGCTACACATTGTACGCGATAATTCGGATAATTATTTCTAGCAGGCTTATGCAGTTCTGTGACTACATTCAATTTCTCGCATTGACTCATCACTGGTTCAACGTTGATTCATCGTTGGTTCATCGTTGGCAAAAAGTTGATTTAACATTGCACAAAGTCGTTGATTGGAAAACTACACCCTATACAGATAGGACAGAAAACAATTGTAGAGCGTTTCCTCAAATGATCACTATCAGTTTTGTACTATGTTTCTTCATGATAGTTCACCTCACTTCAAATCCTTGCTATTCTTATAGTATTTACAAACATCTGGAACTATAGTCTTTAAAATTGAAAAATTACACTTTGTGCAATCAAATCATACCGTTTTCTTCATTCTAACTTCGCTTTTACCAGTCTACTGTCAGATGTCAGATCGTGAAGAAAAGCAGCAAGAGCTTAACAGTCACTTGGACGTATTTCTTAAGAACTTTTAAAAACTGGAGCAAGTGATACAAATGCGATTAGATTCACAAATATAACAAGAAAACTTAATACTGTGACTATCAATAAGCATATAAAGCGGCGAATATGGCCTTCTTCACGAAACTGAAAAAAACCACCCTCAATGATCGCTTACTTCCACTAAAGAAACTAAAATAACTAGACATAAATAAAGGATATGAACTCATGGATATAAAAAATGTTCATCGAAGTTCGGTGTGACTGCGTTTTTCGTATCCATAGAGAACGAATTCTCTGTCTTTCTACCTCAGAGAGTGTCTAACCTTCTAGAAGCAGATAAGAATATCTTTTTGGAAACAAAAAGAGGCCTGTCTTGAAGGTGATCTCTGTATGAGATATCACGGCAAATACTACAATTCGATTAAATTTTTGAAAAAAAAAAATAAAGTGTGAAGTTTCAAATTACCGCTCAGTATCTGAAAGCCTTTAGTTGGATCAATATTATGTCTCATACACCCCGAAATCAAATGCTTGAATCCACTACATACAGTCTGGATTCATAATTCACAATGCAAATTATCATCAGTGCTGAATTCAAGAAAATGGAAAGCTAGCCTCATCCGTGAAACTGTTAGCCAGTCATCCTTATACATGTTCAACATTAAATCCCGAAGAGTAGAAATTGTTCAAAAGTTACTTCGACACCATTTCACTGTACTTTGATGGTCAAGAGAAGCAACAATAGATCGACTGTGGAAATTTCCGTATACATGACTATATATTATAAAGGTTATGTAGTGGCTTTGGGGCAAATTCAAAATACCGAAGTTGAAACCCGAAAAAATTATCCATTCATACCATAAAGAACAATGTAACAATGTAACTTTCAATTATTTTTCAACTTCAAATTTGTGAATTCATTTCAATGCATAAAGTTGGAACTCCTAAATTCTAATAACAAAACAACTAAATTATCACATTTGTAATTACTGGTCGGTAGCCGAAGCGGTATTTCCATACGTGTAGGACTGATTCTCTATGTAGCGTGCGCTCTCACATTTGTACACTTCAGCGTCGAGTCATCCAGAAGCATCGATGGATCTTTCCAACAGAAAAGTTAAAAGCAGTGCTTCCAGAAACTTCGAAGCAGAAAATTCCGAAAGAAATAGCTCCTTTCATGTCTCGCGCGTTCTCGAAACTTTGATTTAGAGATCACGTCCTGTACCCATGCTTGCAGAAAGTTTAATGACAGAGAAAATTTTAAATGTAATAGCTCCTCATGTTGCAAAATTTCTGGAAACTTCAATGTATAGGAAATCGTTAGAGATCTCATCCAGCAACGTTTCCAGAAGGTAATATTTTTCTGGAAAGTTTGATTTCCAGAAGTTTCAAGTTCCTAGGAAAGTTTAGCGAAGAGGTAGGGGTGAGTGGTGGTTCGGTCGGTAAAACAGGGACCACTCATATCGATCTAGTCAATATTTAATGTCAGTAACCTACCTCACTGACTGTTGTTAAACAGTTGTCGGCCACTTACCATCGGAGACGGTGGCGCCATCTGTCGGCGGCAGCTGAAACTACGAAGCTGTCCTCGAATCGGTGTGGCTATACTACTCTAGTTACACTCGGAAACATTTCCACCTTATTTAGAAACCAAAAATTAATTTTGTTGAGAAATAAAGAACAATATATCACTTTTACATATTTTCTTGTGAGTCAGAGTCAATAAAAATTAGTTTAATATCGACATTCTTCATATATTATTTGTGTAACATATTCAAAATACATTCTCCTTAACGTACATCAAACACTTCATGGTCATATAATTTCTTGAAATTTCAAAGTCACTTAGGGAGGGTAAAAATATTTTAATCTAATTATTGCTATACTGAGTATACAAGTATAAATCGACTTGCTTTGAACTATTTATATTGATAATTGAAATCACTGAGATGACAGAAAATTTTGTATCCAGAACGGTATTGGCGTATACTGTAAGAAAGTTTCATACCGTTTGAAATTAATCATTCTTAAATTGTGAATTGAACTTTCCGAAATAGAAAAATGTGAGAATTAAAATTTATTTGAAACTTTGAATAGCCTAATTTTTTGTATAAAATCAATTCAAAGTTATTCATTTTTCAACGTTTCCAACTGCTACTTGCTCAACTATTAAAAATAAGGGCTTTCGACTTGAAAAAGTACAATTTTGAATCTTAGTCGTGTAATTTAGAATAGGTTCAGGATGGTTCAAATCTTGAAGTCTAATCTAATCTATTTTATTTTTTTAATCAACTCACTTTTTATTCGAATTATAATTTGGAAAATCAGTTTCTTAATATCCTAATTTATTTGTAATTTCAGCTGTCGACACTTGAAAAGTTTTTCTGTCATTCTATCAAGTCATTTAGTTTCTAAATGATTAATCTTGAAAGTGAGGAATTTTTAAATTATCGGCATTGCGAATTTAATGATTGCAAATTTCAAAATATTCCAAATTGAACATTTCAAACTTAATGATTTTCAAATTTGAAATAAATCAAAATTGCACTATTTTATGTGGTATTGAGATAAATTTAAAGTGACTGGATGGATTTTCGCGCTAAAGGTTTTTTAAAATTCAGAAAGAATCTCGTTTTTGATTTTATATTAAAAAGGAATTTAATTTACTCAAGTCCCGGTTTTCTATATACATTTCTGTTACATACAAATGAATTATACAATTTCAGTAATTTCTTGAAGCTCGAAGTGAACCGTTTCAAACAATTTGAACTATCAAAAGAAAAATAGTCTTCAGAACAGAAAAAAATTCATCAAATTATGCTTTTATTCAATATTCGATTTTTCGGCGCAGCCTGTCAAAAATATAACTTTTTCTAATTGATTGGAGTGAGACAAAAAATGTTCTGCGAGAAATAACGGTTCTATAAGGCAGTAGTCCAATTCTTCTTCCTTTTTCAAACTGATCTTTGTTCTGTATCGCAGCGATTTTCTGTTAGAGGGTTAATTATCTGTCAACCAGTTTGTTTTGGATGCAAATGATGTAGGAAATCACAAATGTCCTACAACAGACTACAAGAGATATTCATCTCTAGAGATGGTGCTGAAAAACTAAGGATCATTTGAAAACCTGTTTTTCAAAATTCATCTTTCTCTCACGAGGCAAGGATTTTTATTTGTAATGGTCGAATTTTTGAAAAGGACTCCTTTTGGGTTTTAGAAGATAGATATGATGTATAATTACGCCCGAGCATACTGTCAGATATTTCGGTTTTGAGGAAACAATGAGAAATGGTAAAAACCTAACTTTTCCAAATTGAATTTCGGCTAAAGGCAAAGATTTGACGAAAATGTTCATTTTTTCAACTAATTCTTGTTCTGCGACACAGAAATTTCCGATAGATGGTTCATAATCTGTCAACTAGTTTGTTTTAGGACCCAGATAATGTAGGAAATTACAAATTTGCTACGACATACAACAAGAGATATTCGTCTATAGAGATGGTGGTGAAGAACTAATGATCATTTGAAAACCTTCTTTTCAAAATTGATTTTCTTTTCCTGAGGCAAGGATTTTCATTTTTAATGGTCGAGATTTTGCGAAGGAACTTGTTTTGGGTTCGGAAGATGGATATCATTTATAATTACGCCTGTGCGTGCTGCAAGATGTTTCGGTTTCGAGGGAACGACAAAAAATGATAAAAACCTAACTTTTTCTTCAAATTGATTTTCGTCTCCCAAACCACCAATTTTATCTTCAATGATTTATTAGACATAAACTAGTTTATTTTTTAGTCCAGAAAATGTGAGAAGATTCTAATTTGGCTGGAAGTAACCGCGAGAAATATTGAGCTTGAGAGGCAGTGGTTAAAATCAAAATATTAATGAAAAATGTTTATTTTCTTAAATTCCTTTTCGTCTCCTAATGCCAGGATTCTCTTTTCATTATTTTATAATCTCTGAACTGGATTCCCTTGGCATCCCGAAAGTGCAGAAAATTTTCAATTTTGCTTAGAATACCTGCGAGGAATTTCGGTTCTACGAGACAGTAGTCTAAGAGAAAAGTTTTGACGAGTATGTTGCTCTTTCAAACCAATTTTTATCCTGGAACGCAGCGATTTTTTGTTAGATGGTTGATAATCTGTCAACTAGTTTGTTTCGGGACCCAGATAATGCAGAAAATTACAAATTTGCTTCAACAGACTACAAGAGATATTCGTTTATAGAGATGGTAGTGAAAAACTAATGATCATTTGAAATCTTCTCTTTCAAAATTGATGTTTCTTTCCTGGGCAAGCATTTTTATTTTTGATGTTCGAGATATTGCATATGGACTCGTTTTTGGTTTTTGAAGATGAATATAATTTATAACTACGCCTGAGCGTTCTGCAAGATATTTCAGTTCTGAGGGAACGACGAAAAATGATGAAAACCTAACTTTTTGAAATTGATTTTCGTCTCCCAAACCAGCAATTTTACTGTTAATCATTCATGACGCATAAAATTGTTGATTTTGTAGTCCATAAACTATAGGAAGATTCTAATTTGGCTGGAAGTAAACCCGAAAAATATTACGATTGAGAGGCAGTGTTTGAAATTAAAATATTGATAAAAAATTCATTTCATCGAATTCCTTTTCATCTCCTAATGCAACGATTCTCTTTTTAGTGTTCTACGATCTCTAAGATAGATTTTTTTGGCATCTCGAAAGTGCAAAATATTTTCAATTTCGCTTAGAATTCCTGCGAGCAATTTCGGTTCTACGAGACAGTAGGCTAAAAGCAAGATTTCAATGAAAATGTTCATTTTTTAAACTAATTTTTAGTCTCTAGTTCAGCAATTTTTCGTTATATTGTTATTGATTTGCCAACTAGTTTGTTTTGGGACCCTAAAAATGTAGAAAATTTAATATTTGCTACAACAGACTACAAGTAAAGTTCGTCTATAGAGATGTTGGTGAAAAACTAACCATCATTCAATTACCTGTTTTTGAAAATTGATTTTTCTTTCCTAAAACAAGGATTTTTATTTCCAATGTTCGAGATTTTACAAGGTGACTTGTTTTGGTCTCTGGATAATCTCTGAAAACTGGATTTTCTTAACACCCCGAGTGTGCAGGTAATTTACAATTTCGCGTTGAATGACTGCGAGAAATTTTTTTCCTATGAGACAGCAGTCTAAAAGCAAAGTTTTGAGGAAAGTGTTTTATTTTTTGTATCAATGGAGAAAATGAGATAATTTATTTTATTGAATCAAATCATGTTATTTAGAGAGAAACTTATGGAATATGATCTGAATTATCAATTGTTTTTCATAAAATATGCGCTTGGTTTAAAACTCTTTAAAATAAATTGTTACGAAGTACGATTCTGTTCCTCTAAATCTTAATTTAGTTTAAAAAAATGTATGTATATATTGAAGACCATGATATGCTGCAGCGAGAAAAAATTAATTGTAATTGTTATTAACAAATTAATTAACAAATTGTAAAAATTTGCCTGTTTCGATACAAAATCTCTTTTTTTCTAATACACAGAAGTATTGAGGAATAAATAATACTACATTGTTATGAATATTTTACCTTTTAATTTGTTAACTCTAATTGTGAATAAAAAATAACTAATACCATTTCATATGATGAGAAAAAAAATACACAAAAAAATAGTCAAAATTTACATTTATCGGTCGAAAAGTTTGTTCTTTTATTCACACACTACTATCGAGAAGTAAGGTACCTAGGTTGTTTAAAATTTTTGCATTTAGTTTGGAAATTAACTTTTCAATTTTAACCATTATTTTTCACGATTAAAATGAAAACTATTCATCTAATCAAAAAATGTTCAATGAAGAATCTGTAGATCTTTTTAAGGTCAATAATTTTTTCTGGTAATATTTTTTTCTATCTCACGTTGTTTACAAGTAAATTGAATTAAATGAATTAAACGGAGAACCGAGGGTCAAGAATAGCTGGTTCACGAACCCGTCCTTTCTTTTTATGCCTTAGAAAAGTTTGCAGAAGCGCAATCTAATCCGATAATTCTTTCGAAAGTTATCGTGTTAACAGACGACAGACAGGCGACGGCAGACGACAAATGACAGACGAAGACAGACAGACAGACACCGAGGTGAAAATTCTTTTTCCTCACTCAGGAGTTCTCGAAACGTGGAGATTTCATGAAAATTGGGAAAGTGATTTGTCACGTGAAACCAATACCTTCTCATATGATCAGAATGTAAAAGAGGGCGTGTAAATTCCTATGGAAACTATATGTATACACAACAAATTTTTGTTGGCAAAGTGAAGGATGACATTTCTTTTTGACCTTCATGTTTGAAGGTCGAATATTTATATTGTTGAAAAATGATAATGATCAATCAAAAGTTTATTGATATTAAAAGAGTTACAATTAGCTGAAATTGATGGTACTAGCAAAAACCCCTAAAATTTTACTCCCTTTCCCTCGGTAAATATTTGTCTCAATGGCAAAGTTTTTTTCCGTAAGCTGACATTCAATTTGAATACACTTTGCCGAAGTTTGAATCCGATCGGAGAAAGTTGATTTTTTAAGTGGGGTCACTTTAGAAATAATGTCCCACTTCCGTGACGAAGAGGAGTATTGGAAAGTGTTAGATCTGATACATTTTTTCATAAGAGATGTAACTGTGAAGTATATTTTGTCAAATATAAATAATGTCGGTAAAAATTTTAGAAACCGGTGGATTTTAGATACTATACATGCACGATTTGGTTGGAATATTTATTGAGTAATACCGAAGATAACTTATGACTAATTCTATTTCAAATAATGCAGGGAGGTCCAGAGGCCGTTTAGCGAGAACCAAATTTGGGCAATATGTAGTATATCTATATTGTAAATCTATATGGTATATCTATTTCTCAAAGAAACAAAAATTGAGCGGTGTTTTTGAGAAAATCCACTTTCAAGCATTTTAGAAAAGCAGCCGATATTTCGTCATTTTTCAAAAGTTTTGAATTTTTTTGCGATCAGTTGAAACATCAAGAATTCCCACATCGAATAAAGAAAGGAAATCCCGAATACCTACGCTCGTTCGGAAAATACTGCATTTTGAAAGAAAATGTCTGTCATTTTTTGAGAATTCGCAGGTAATCTACAAATGATTGTAAGGAATAAAAATACACTCAACTCCTCGTTTGAGTCGAGTATCGGGAGTTACCTACTTTGACCATGTAGCTCTTCCAAGAATTTCCACGATATAAACAGTCAGGGGGAACTACGTAACTTCGCTGAGCTCGGCGCTTCTCTCTCTCTCTCTCGGCCCCTCGAACCTCGTATCAACGAATGCGAGGCGGCGCGAATCCTCTCTCGCCGTCTTCGACCCGAGCTTCGATCCCTCGCCCACGAGTACGAGCTCGCAGACATTCTAAGAAGGACATAAGCTGAGGTGCCTCTAATCGGGAGTTGAGTGTGAAATTTTTTGGCTAAACAGCGAAATACGTGCTCCTTTATTTTCACTCTAGAATGATATATCCAAATAAAAAATCATTCTGACACCATGACCTAGACTTTTCCTGAAGTTTTGCTTGATTTGAAACGGAATTAATCTTATTTTTATTGCAAGCAAGAAATAGCTTTGTCTTATTCATAGTACAGTCAAAGTAGGTGACAACGGACATTGGGGAAATAAATTTCAAGCTTCACTTCTTCTTATTATTGTTTATATGGTGGTCCTCAATTAAGTCTTGAAACCCTCCAGTCTCCGAGTATTGTGGAAGTTTTGTTATCGAAACAAAAACGAAAATATGTTACATTTTTTCAAGACAGTCGTGTGGATTTTTGTTTCACGACTTCATTAGGACCGTTAAACGAACAATAAAAAAAAATTTGAAAATATCCATTTGTTCTAGCATGAATATTAATTTGAATGTAGTATCAATTATTAAAATATAGTCTCGACTTATTCGTTGTAATAAATACAAATAATCTTATTAGTTTGCCTTAAAAAAATTTAATGATCGACTATATGACTTAGGCGATTATGTAAAAGCTAAACAATAAGTTCTTGAGAGTCGATGGCACTCAGAAGCTGATAGTCAAGCTAGTGACTACGATTTGGATTTGATGAGAAAAACAAGAAAATTTCGGGCAAGTCTAGATACTGAATTTTCAAAACAGTCTACGGTTCGAAATTCTGCTGGTATTCACGGCACAGGAGAGGAATCAAAACGTAACAAAGAATGCAAATTTTCAGACCTATCAGTACCAAAATTTGGCTCAAAAGTAAGTGTACACTTCCGAGAACAGTCTCAAAAAAACCAACAATTTTTTCGAACGTCGCATGCAACCAGTTTGTGGTACCTCAAAAATGCGAAACTCAAAATTCAAAGCACAAAAATTAATTCAAGTGTTGAACCTGCAACCGTTCACAGTAAAGCCACACCTCCAGGAATAGTTTCAAGTAATTATTTAAAAGGTTGACAGTCCGCAGGTTCGCAAAAAGCAAACCAAAGAATCTTGTTCAACACATCACTGAACCAGATTGCACCTGGGAAGCTGCTACTGCTCATTCTTCCACAAAACGTTCCCAGGAGAAAGAACTGAAGCACGAAAGTGAAAGAATGAAAGTTCAATCAAAGAATCATGAAATAAATCAGCGTCATTGATTTCCTCATATTGAAATATTATTAAATTCAATTATTTATTGAAAAAACTATAGGAGGCTTGAAAGCAAAATTCTAAACATATCTTTAGACACTATTGTATCAATTCTCCGTAAGACACACGTTCATTCTGAAAAGAAGACGGAAGACAATACAACAAGTAGGACAACTATAAATAAAATAATCTTTTAAGTGCTACTTACACTGTTTAAAATATTCATTTAGATCCACTTACTCAAAAGTAGCTTGGGGGCATTATTTCTCAACTGACCAAAGTCCCCAACTTTTGAGTCATATCTTCCAAACGCCTTTATATTTCCAGAATTTGTTTACATATTTGATTGTAATTCAGTCCCAACTTTACAGACTGCTGTTAACATGCTTTTTCTATACTGCTGGGGGTGGAATTTTCACCCCTCACGTCTTTACTGGTATTTTCAAACGGCTATAACTTCCCCTCGAGAGATCTGAATTGAATTTTGTGTGATTCCGAAGGGAGTTTTTACGCCATTTCATTCTATTGAATACATTTTTTTTCAATTTTCAAATTTTTATAAACAAATTACCAAATGAAAAGTTTATTAAGTTTATTTGTTATTCGTTTACGGGTGATTTTTTAAAACTAATTTCAAAAGGAAGCTTGATATTTTTGCAACAAAACCCCAAAAAGACGAAAATGCAAGCCTTTATGTTATTAGCTTGATCAGAGTTAACCTCTCTCGCCCATACAGTTAGTGGAGTCAAATAATATTTAAACCTTGGAATCCAGCATCAGTCAAGGGATTTTTATGCAATCTTTTACATTGTGTTGCTAAAAATATGTACCACGAAGTTAAAAAAATTAGACATCCTCGAAGGTTCTGAAAATTACATTTTTTTCGAAAATTCAAAAAAGAAAGGATTAGAAACTTAAATAACTTGAATAAATTAGGTCCGAGAGCCACAATAATATTGTGTATATAGATTTTGGGGTTGCTGATTATGAATATAAGGTCAAAAAATATAAAAATGGCGGACTGAATGGTTTCAGTATTCATTGATATTTTTGCTGAAAAAAGGTTACAGTGTTGATATTTGGCACACATATTCCTTAAGACACGGGAAATTTATATCAAACGAGTTTGATCCGAGGTGAAGGGTGAAAACACCCTCAAAACGAGAAAATCACTCCTCAATAAAAGGTCTTCAACGATTATTTCGGAAAGGGTGTATCGGAAAAAATGTTTCAGCACAAAAAAATAGTACATAAAATTTACAACTAGAATTACTAACGCATTTTTCTCCGATACACCCTTTCTGAAATAATCGTCAAAAATGTTGTATGGCGGGG